>PVIW01005849.1:0-98068 GCA_004026585.1 Noctilio leporinus | reverse complement strand
GGGGGCGTGAGAGTGAGTGTGCGCGCGCGGGCTGAGCGCGTGCGCGGGGGCGCGCGCCGGCGGCGGGGGCGGGGGCGGGGGCGGGGGCGGGGGCGGGGGCCAGGGCGCTCCCGTGGGAAGGGTGGGGGTGAAAGGTTGCGGGTCCCCGGCAACACGGCTCAGGCAAACACGAGCGGCTTGTCGCAGAAACCAAGGGGTCCAAGAAACGCGCTAGGCTGGAAGGCGGGAAGCAGAGATTACTGACAGCTTTGCCAGCCAATAAAGTGGAAATGTGAGAAAGGCTCTTCAGCCCCCTTCCCAATCAGGGAACTTGGGTATGAGCGAGTGAAGGGGCGGGCTAGCATCTGGGTCCAGCCGGGACTGGAGCGGCGACAATTTGGGCTAGTTTGAGAAGGGCGTTCGAGGGACCGTAGGCGTCGGGTGGGACAGCGTCAACTCTGAGGGAAGAACCTTTATTATATGCTTGTAGGACTTCCACCTAGGTACATTAGTTTCTATTTTTAAGAGTTAGGTAAAAGACATCAGTTAACATCTCACTCATCGGAGATTTTCTACGGAATGATACTCGCGCTGTGTAACATTGTTGGGAACTTCCAGTGTTACTCGCCGCCTTAAATCCTTTCGGGAACCAGCCAGGGTATAAATAAATAAAGCTAAGTATGGGTCTTCCCTTTACGAGTGGCTGGTAGGCAGACTAAAGACAGGCAACAGCTGAATGTGTACAGAAAATTAAATATTGATCGAAATATACAGATAAAATAAAATTTATTGCAAAATGCACAGTTTATGGTTTTACAGATCTTTGCTCTATTGCAAACTTGAACCTCAACCCTAGAACACTACAGAAAAAAAAATCTAGTGTAGCTGGAATAGACCCTGAAAGTCTGAAAAGAGTCAGCTTACAGATGAGTTAAAAGGATTCAGTGTTTTGCCCAAGGTCATCTAGCAAGTTAGTAGTTGAATTAAATCAGTGTGCTAAGAAGCAAGGACAGTGGCAAAGTATGAGCTTTGGAGTCCGAAAGCTTGATTTCAGTTTTTTGCAGACATACATTTCGGGCGAAGCCCTTAACATGTTGATACTTACTCAGTGCTTACCATGTGCCAAGCGATTCATACTTCACATGTGACGCTCTTTATGTGTATCATGTAGTTATTACTGTCACCTTTTTATGAGGATTTTAATAGGTTTAGAGGTATTATTTACCCAGAGTCACACAAGTATAAACATTGTAGCAATAATTCAAACTCAGCTCTTCGATTCCAAAGTCTGATCTCTTGAATATTGCAGTACGCTAGAGCATACGGTTCCCTTCCACTAAAACAGGGGCTGCAAACCTAGCTCCCATAATTCTTATGAGCCAAATGAGATAATGTACATAGCGATGTATTGTAAGATGTAAAAGGTATAAACATACTCACTACATTTCTAGAACAAAGGTGCTCCTTCCCTATATTTTCCACTAGCACTTGAACCTGAAAGATGGCTTTAGTATTATTAAGCAGGCATAAGAAAGGACTTTGCTGTCATTCGCTGGTATTCTAACCAAGGATGCCTGAATATCTGAGGCAATAACCAAACAGAATAAAATTTAATCCTTGCTAGAGAAGGGAATGGAAATGAATACTAACCCAACTCCAGAATGCATTCTTTATTGGAAGGCGCGTCTAGAAGGCATTGGGATCTCTGGTGCTTTTTAAATAATGAAAGCTGGGTGATAGTCTGCTGAACAAGGAAGAGAATAATGTTCAGTTTGAGAATAAAAGTTCATCTAGTGCGTAAAAACATGATTGCCTCAACTCAGGGAATAAAATATACGGAGCACTGAAAAAATGGGAAAGCAGGTATGTTAGTGCCTATTGGTAAAGGTCTGTGAACCAGAGTCCAGAATTTTGAATATGATGTAAGAGGAAACCACAACCTAGTTTTCATGACAAAAAAAAAAAAAAAGATGATTTGTAAACAGAATTGGATATAAGCAAACAGAGCTGTAATGGGAAAAAGAAGGAGAATGGTAGTCAGACATTGTGCAATCAAAGTGTTCTGTGAAGTGTACAAAATTATGTAAGGATATTTTTAAATAAAAAATTAGGGCTTGGATTTAGTACCATATTGTTTTGAAAAAGTAAAAGATGGAGAGAAAGATAATTCAAAGACAATGGTAGTTCAAAGCTATATTACATTAAAGTTTGGGCAAAATATTCAATAAAATGTAGTTTTGAATTGGAAAAAGACTGACTTAGATTCAGAAAATCTGCTGTTAACAAATTTTTTTAAATAAAATATTTCTAAAATAGTTTAGAAAATATTTGTACTGCCATGCATAAGTTAAATTGCCTTATAGATATAAGCTTACTGAGAGTCGTGGTAGTGTAATTTTATGATATTTACTTAACCCCTCTCTTATTCACTTTTTCAGACTTAATATTTAAATACTACCCACCACTCCATGTGGCTCAGAAGCAGAAGATACTGACTTTCAATGTGCATAGTATGCTTAATAGGAACCTAGCTATGATATGCTAGAAATTACATAGACTATCCTAATGCCTGGTCATTAAGGATTTTGAGCTGATTTGGTCAATGAAAATTATCAAAGATTACATTCTAATTAAACTTCTGTTTTCTCTAGTATATTTTGTTGTTGTTTTTTAAATTATACTTCTTCATTTCACACTTACTCCTCTACCATTCTGCTTAAATAGACATAAATATTGTATCTGTTTTCTGCATTTTTTTAACCAGACAGTACAACTGAAGAAATACAAAAGCAGCTCCCAGTTTATTAATAATGATTACACTATACCTTTTATGCTACAAATGAATTAAATTTTCAAAAAATGTGATAGAGGTATTTGACCTTTTAATTTTCTGAAAAGAAATATTTTATTTTTAATTACTCAAGCAAACACAATTGAAAATTTGATATTTTCTGACACCTTAAGACATAAGAGAACTTGTGTGCTTTTCATTACTAGTTGATGAGTTATAAACATAAGCAACTGTGATAGAAAATATTAATCTGAAGAACAAAATCCCCAGTTTTTTATCAGCTTTTAACAGGGAGTCTTTTCCTTTGTATGTTCTGGTTTGAATAGCATGGAGATAGGATAATCTATTTTCAGTAATAATTATATTGGTGTTCTAGAGAAAGCACAGATAGTTGATATCTACAAACGTTCCTAAACCTATTTATTTGTCTCCATACTCCCGCTTTCCTACAATCAGTTCTGTTACTAAAGAACATAAATATTCCCTCTACTTAAGTGTTTCTTCAGCCTATGCTTTGGGCAAATATTTTCTGAGTTTGTATTTTATCAGAATTAGAACCTGAGTTTAGAGGATTCAAGGACAAGTAGTTTATTTTGGAAGTGATTTCAGTAAACACAGTAGGGATTTGAGGAAGTGAGACAGGGAATGGAATAAAGACAAGGAAGGGTGAATTAACAAGCAAACTATCATTGTGAGCAAACAGCTTAATCTCATTGGAATTCCTGGAAAAGCATATGAAACAGTAGCCTCAGAATAAAGTGAAAAACAAAAACAAAAAAAAAACACAAAAAAACTGAGATATCTAGACATTAACTCCCTTAAGTCATTGGTGAAGGTCTGTTCATTAGTTGTGTCAATTTAATGCGTGCTAGCTCATCTTCCAACCTAGCACTGCATCTCTTAACGTGAGGAATTTCTCTGGAGAATGGAACCTGTTCTGCACTTACACAGGCTGGAAATGCTGGGGAACCAACACAGCTGTGGCTGTGGAATATCCCCCACCATTAAGGAAAATCAGTCCAGAGCACTCAGAAATGGTAAGGCAGACAATAATGGGTGAGGCACTAACAGTTTGTTACAAGTATCACTATAAATTGAGGAAAAAGGAAAATAAGCCTATTTGTTTCTGCAAGGTATTAGAAAGAGCAAATAAATATGAAAGAACTGGGAACGCTGGAAGTACTAACAACACAAATAAAAATAAATAACCTATGGTTTTATAATTATCAATGCAAATATAACCAAACATTGGTACTAAAAGCCTGAATTGTTTGTATTTTTATATTTTAAAAAAGCACATTTTTAGTTTTTTAAAGTACAAGATATGAAGAATCAATGTATATATTCTGGCTGCTTCTTATTTTTCTCAATAAAGCACAAAGAAAATAGAAGCAAATATATACCAAAAGAGTATTATCACCTAATCGCACATCCCAGATTTCATATAGCAAGTTTTATAAATAGATGTATTGATTAAAAATACTTTTCCAACATTGCACTTCTTAGAGAATAGTGATTTATTGAAGTTTTATCTTCTCAAGAATTCAAATAGCTTTTATGTTCCTGTATTAAATAATATAAATTCACTGTTGGTGGCTATGTTTATGAAACAGTTTATGAAGACTCATAAAATTTATATAAAACCATAAGTGTGTTATTAGCATTATTTCAAAAAATGCCCAAACATTAATATTCCAGTCACAAATATGTCATCCTAATAAAGAGATATGTTAATATTAGGGAGATCCTAATTCTTTGACACTGGCATATTTTCTTGGTTTCTAAATGATCATTAATTTATTCTAGCATTTTTCTAAATATTACAAAATGCATCTGTTGGCCTTTACCTTAAAGACAATAAATCTGAACTAACACTTTCCATAGAGCAATGATAAGAACCTTGTGATAGTTGGTACATGGTTATGTAAAAGGTTAACATTAGGAGAAGCTGGGGCAGGGTATAGAGGAACATCTATCACTGCAACTCTTCTTTAAGTCTAACCCTATTTCAAAATAAAAACTTAAAAAAAATAAGCTTAAACTGATGATCTGCTTCTGGCTCTTCCATCCACGAACTTTGGGACCTAAAGTAACTAACTCATTGGCCTGCTCTGAGATTCACTTTCCTCATTTATAATAGGGACAGTTGGCAGATGCTCTGTATGTCTCTAAAGTTAGTAGAATTTTACAAATAAATTTGGCAAAATAAAAGTATATATTGTGAGCCTTAACATGTACTTTTAAATTAGTTAATGCACACTTTAAAGATATATGTACTTCAGGCACAAAGGAAAACAACTTTGACAATGTAAAAATATACTATATTCTCTTTTTGCATTTTTAAAAAACAATAATTCATTAAAATCTACAGTCGAAAATATTTTGGGGACCACAATTCAAAATGTGACAGTTTCATCTTTTAAACTATTTTTGATATGAAAAATTGCTGCAGTAAACACAGTAAATGGATTAAAGTCATAAATATTAGGTCTAAAAGCAAAAAATTTTCAAAAGTAGATAAAAGAAGCTATAATTGACTAGTATTTATGTTATATCAGTTAAGTTTAAATGCTTACTATTGCATCCATAAAATATCTTCAAATACACATACTTTATTTTGATCATGCCTAGAGCGACCCTGAGTCTCTGTATGCTCAATATGGTGCTGGCTTATGCTGATGTCCCATATGATTATAAATACTCTCAAAATTGTCCCAATTTGAACAATAAATTATATGGTTACTCTATTAATATGCAAGAGCTTTGACTTTGTGTTAATCCTAAAAATTATAAAACATAAAATATTTTTATTTGTCATAATCCTTTATATGATAATTTCCCCATGAGTAATAGTAGAAATGTTTATCGTAGTTCACCCCTGTATTACATTGTGATGTAATAAATTAGTATATCCCCACATCCTATATTCTCCATGATATTTTATTTCCTCCTTATCTTAGCTAAAGCTAAAATCAGAGATCAAAAATAATGTTAAAAAGTAGTAGACTAAAATTTTTAAAATGAATATATTCACATTTTACCATTCAAATGACAGTTTTGATAGGATGACTCTTCATTAGGAAGTAGTGTAGGTAGCAAGATGAAATGAATTGAAGGAATAATAAATGAAAGAAGTACAACTGTCTTTACTTACAGAAGACATGATACTGCACACAAAGAACCCCAAAGCTTCCACCAAGAAACTATTAGAACCAATAAATTCAGCAAAGTAGCAGGATACAAAATTAATATCCAGAAATCAGTTGCATTTTTATATTCCAATAATGAACTAAGAGAAAGGGAGATTAATAAAACATTCCCATTCATAATTACTTCAAAGAAAATAAAATACCTAGGAATAAACCTAACCAAGGATGTAAAAGATCTACACTTGGAAAATTATAACACACGGAAGAAAAATTGAAGAAGATACAAGTAAGTGAAAGCACATACTGTGTTCATGGATAGGAAAAATTAACATCTTTAAAATGTCCATACTACCCAAAGCAATCTATAGATTCAATGCAATTTCTACCAAGATTCCAGCCCTATTTCAGAAAACTAGAACAAATTCTTCAAAAATTGATATGGAACCACAAAAGTCCCTGCATAGCAGAAACAATCTTGAAAAAGAAGAACGAAGTTGGAGGAATCATGCTACCTAATGTCAAGCTGTACTATAAGGCCAAAGTAATCAAAACAGCATTGTACTGGCATAAAAACAGACACATAAATCAATGGAACAGAATAGAGAGCCCAGAAATAAACCTATGCCTTTATAGTCAATTAATATTTGACAGAGGAAGCAAACACATACAATGGGCAAAAGATAATTTATTCTATAAATAGTGTTGGAAAAAATGGACAGATAATATGCAGGAAAATGAAACTAGACCACCTTATACCACACATAAGAATAATATTAAAATGGATTAAAGTCATAAATATTAGGTCTAAAATCATAAAAACTATAGAAGAAAAACATAGGCAGCAAAATCTTATACACTGCTCCTAGCAATATTTTATTGATATATCTCCCCAGGCAAGGGAAATAAAAGAAAAGATAAGCAAATGAGACTACATCAAACTAAAATGTTTTTGCACAGCAAAGGAAGTCATCAATAAAAAAGAGAACCCACAAAATGGGAAAACATATTTGCTGATATATTTGATAAGAGGTTAATATCCAAAATTTATAAAGAACTTACAAAATTCAACACCAAAATAACAAGCAGTCCAATTAAAAAATGGGCAAAGGACCTGAATAGACACTTTCTCCAGAGAGGGTATACAGATGGCCACTAGAAATATGAAAAGATGCTCAACATCACTAATCATCAGAGAAATGCAAATTAAAAGCATAATGAGATATTATCTCACACTTATCAAAATGGCTATCATCAATAAATCAACAAACAGCAAGTGCTGGCAAGGATGTGGCAAAAAGGGAGCTCTTTTGCAGTGCTCGAGGGAATGCAGACTGGTGCAGCCACTGTGGAAAGCACTATAGAGACACCTCAGAAAATTTAAAATGGATCTGCTTTTTGGCCCAGTGATCCAACCTATGCAATATATTTGATAAACTCAAAACATTAATTCAAAGAACATAATAAGCACCCCTTCATTCATTGCATTGTTATTTATAGTCTCCAAGATATGGAAGCAGCCTAAGTATCCATCCATAGATGAGTGGATAAAACAGCTATGGGATATTTACGCAGTGCAATACTACTCAGCCATAAAAAAGACAAATTTAACCTTTGCTACAGTGTGGATGAACCTGAAGAACATTATGCTAAGTGAAATAAGCCAGTCAGAGAAAGACAAATACCATATGATTTCATTAATTTGTGGAATCTAAGGAACAAACTGAGCTAACAGGCAAAATATTATCCTCGTCAGAGAGGGCAGGATGATAGCTAGCTGGCAGTGGGGGAGGCTAGGGTATTGAGGGACTGAGCAAAAAGGAAAAAGGACTTATGGACATGGACAACAGTGTGGTGATTGCAGCGGCTGGAGAGAGGTTTAAGGGGACTAAATGGAAATGGAAAAATATAATAAAAGTTAAAAAGATAATGAATGAGACATTGTAAATATAATGAAATACAACTTCAAATGATAAACCTTTAGACCCACAGACAGTATCACAAAATTGCTTATGTTTTGGATTATTCGGATTTCTTATGTGTTTACTTCCTGCTCTTCAAATAAGCCACAGTACTCCTTGACTTCAAGACAAGCTTTTATGTTTCTGATCAAGGCTTTTTTCTAAAGTAGTTTGCTGTTTCTATTGGGGATTAAAGGTCAAATAATAAGTTGTGTTTGTCTTAAATGTTACTTGTGTTTATAAGTGCAAGAAGAAATTGGCATTCCTGTATATTAAACATAATTGCATTACTATACTCATGTCTAGATTCTATTTAATCTTATGGTTTTACAATGTATAAGCATTTCTATAATCAGACAAAAGTGTCTAATTTAGATCATGTAAATTATTTTATTCATGTGTCATTTCATATAATTGAGAGGCTATAGAGCTTATCTACATTTTACATACAAACGCTTATGTACATGTAACATAAAACAGGGTTGTGCATATCTACATGTGTGATAGAAAAAGGAAGACAAGGAAAGACAGGCTTTAAAAGCTCTTTCTAATGTCTGTAGTGGGGTTAGAAAATTTTGGAAACACATAATGTGCCTTTATTTTTTCTTCTCTAGGTTAAGTATTTGTGGGCTTTAAAATAATTATTTTACTTTCTCATAAAGGAAAATCTGAAATGTATTCAAAAGGAGATCAAAACAGTGTAATGAATCCCACCTTCAAAACTATAAACTCTTTACTAATCTTGTTTCATTTATAACCTCTCCCTGAGGATAATTTTGAATCCAATTCTATCATAATATTTTTATTCTGAATATATTATAGTCTTTCAAAACCAATCCAAAATGCTATTATTATACTGAAAATAATTGACAAAAATTCCTTGTCATATATCCAGTCTGTATTTAAATTTCCCCATTGGTCTTATAAAGTGTTTTTTTGTTTGGTTGGTATTTTTTTTGCATTTTGTTCAAACCTCTACTGAAATAAACACATTGCAACTGGTCCATATGTCTCTTAAATCTCTTTTATTGTGTATCTGTCAGATCTGTCAGGTTACAATCAAAGAAGCAGATCAGTAAGATATATGTATATATGTGTATGTGTGTGTGCATATATATATATGATAGCTAAGTGGTGGCAGGGGGAAGCTAGGGTGTGGAGGGATTGAGCAAAAAGGAAAAAAGACACATGTACATGGACAACAATGTGGTGATTGCTGCACAATATATGTATATATATATATATATATTCCCACGTCTATTTGTTTATACACAGAGATATATAGTGATAGTGATATGGGAATTTGCTTACGTAATTGTGAGTTCTGGCTAAGCAAGTCCCAAGTCTACATATGGGCTGTTAGGAAGAAAAGATACAGAGGAAAGGGAGAACAATCGCAGGCTTGACTGTGCTGGGAGTCCCCAATTTTCAGAGACACCTCATTGCTTTGATGACTACCACCTGATTAAGTGAGGCCCACTGAGGATAAATTAAATTCAAAATTGGAACTTTAATGACGTCTCCAAGATCCCTACACAGTTGGACCTACACGTAATGTGATTGAGTCAGAAGAAGTTGTGTGCTTGCTGCATGATGGCTGCTGCCTTGCTTCTGTCCTCCAACTCTCACAAGAGACCATCCCATGAGAATCACGCTACCTAGGAACATACTAGACAAGGAATTCTGAGAAATGTGGTTCAGCCTAGCTGAACTGACATCAGAAAGTCATCGCAGCCGCACTTTGTCGACTTGACACTCACACACATCTCCTTAAACCATATTTAATCACCAAATAAGGGCACATTTCTGACAACAATGTACATAAAGACATAACAGAATGAACCATCCTATGTAAAACCTAAAACACACTAAACCTTTCTGTAGGGGAGGATACAAAATCCTGTGTTAGCTTGTAAATTAAACTCTGAAATACTCATATAACATTAACTGTTATTAACACGCCTTATGTTACACAATAAGAGGGTGAGATAGGTGGTGGAAAAATATAGAGAGAGTCACAGCAAAATAAGTACTCATAATGATTAGTCTCCATTTCTGCAAATGGCCACATCATCCATCATAGCTGGTTTTTCTTCCACTCTTCCATTACCCTCTTTCATTTATTTTTTCCACTACGTTCTTTATATTCCCTTTGTTCTCAGCAAGCCCCTCATTTGCCAAGTAGAATGATCCAAACCTTAACTCCTGAAGGGTCTTAGCTATTAGGAATCCTACCTGAATCATTTTAGTTTATCATTGACTTTAATCCAGGGATGAGGGGCTACAAAAACATACCCTGAGGAATCTCCTGAATTTCTAGCATAATCCCCTTTACCCCTATTGTTGATTTCATTGGTTGTCTGGATCAATTACTGCAGCCAGCCCAGTTATTTTCTTTTCCTGTTGATTCACAGGCTGTAGAGGCAGGCCAAAGTGACCAAATGTCAGCCTCAACTGATTTCAGGTCAATGGAATCTGTACCCTGTTCCCTGGTGGATGCATTCTTTGCTTGGAAACTAAGACCTCTAGACCAAAGTAGCTTAAAGTTATGGAGATGAGAAAGAAACATTTTCTAGTCAAGATCACAAGATCACTTCTTGGGTTGCTTCTAAATCTTGGCTATTGTAAATAACGCTGCAGAATGAGTTATGAGGTTTTCCATTCTGGGTAGATGGGTTGGGAATTATTCCCAGCTGTCTTTCTGAGCACCAGGTACTCCTTAGGGAGTTTCCTGCAATGCATTTGCTGATTAGCACTTAGCCAAAGACCCAAGAGGACCCTTTCAGAGTTCCAAAGTTCTGTTCTATGGGGCTCTTTTCTCTCAGTACTTTGCCACTTCGTGAATTTTAGCTATCCTATTTGGTGGTTCCTCAAAGCTAAAGATAGAATTCCATATGACCCAGAAATTTCACTCCTAGGAATTGGGCACTTGCCCAGAAGAATTAAAAACAGGTTTCAAGCAAATACTTTTATGGGAATGCTAATAGCAACATTAGTCACAATAGCCAAAAAGTGGAAGCAACCCAGATCTTCATCAATTAATGAAGGGATTACAAAATGTGGCATAGTTATACAACGAATAGTACTTGACTGTTAAAGGAAAGTAAAGGATTTACACGTGCTACAACATGGATGAACCTCAGAAACATCTTAAAAATAAAGTAAGCATATTCTCATTGAACATTAAAGTACATAGCCTATATATTCAACTATAATATGTTCATTGTATTTATCTGGCTATTCTACTTTGATAGAATAAATGCCACACATACACATACAGCATACCACATTATGTTTCTGTTTAACTTTTAATTCCTGTCAAAAATATTATGTCAGAACAAGTATATTACATTTCCTTTTACAAATTAAGTTTTTCACTTTTATTTCCAGGTTTATTTCCAGTCTCTGTCCCCAACCCAGTCTCAAACTATATAACTTTTATGCTTTATACTAATCCCGTGAACCAAGACATGATCCCATACTCTTAATTAACCCCAAAGACTATAATTGCTGTTTATTAATACAAGCTTCTACCCCACCCCTGACCCAATGATCTGTCTTTACCTGTCACCTATTGGACTTATCCTTTGTCTGAATCATTTTTACTGAATGGCTGTGAAGTTAGTTCAACCCTAAGTGAAACTTAGTTTCTTTACCTGAAATTCTTGTTAGAAGTTTATTGAGCTAATATTTGCTTTGTATCACCTTAGTACATATAACGTTCTAAAAGTGAGAAAGACATTTTTCCTCTCAAAAGATACCCAATGCTTAGTATTCGGAATCTCAAGTTTCTGCACTAAGTGGGAACATTAAAAGTTTGCATATTTCAGGTCCCCAAATACAACTGCTAGGTAACCAAAGACTTTTCTTTAGAAAAATCCCAACCCAGGAGTTTTGGAGATTTGAGAGGCTTGTCTAGAAGAGGGTGAGAGATATTGGTACTACGAATTGAACCTGAGGAAGTAACTCTATCTGAGAAACTTGGTGAGTTATAAAATGTGAGTCCACTGCATATAGCTCCTTAAATGAGGAACAGCTGAGTGATGATGCTAAAAACCAAGCACTTAGCATTACCACCATTAGGGCAGAGCTATACAGGTTTTTGCACATTTTTTAAGCGACATCACCACGGCAGGCTGATTTGAGCCTGTCAGTGGATCATTGCCCAACATAAAGCAGAAGATGACCCACAATAACATCATGGAGCATAACAAGATAATAATTGCCATAAAGATCAGCCCCTCCCCACCCCAACAGGTCCCGATATACTTCCTCCAGATTCTTGGATATTTCTAGGGAGGAAAATAGCCCCTCTTTTAAATACGACAAATACAGTTTTTTAAAAGTCTAGAGAGTGAAGATTTTAAATATGACTTGCTTTGTTTTAGAAAGCATGAAGGTTAGCAGATGAAGCAATTCATGTTGACTACATTATTACCTAGTCCTGGTTTCTCAAGCAACTCTGTGGTTCTGATAGAAAATGCCATCACTCCCTGTTGGAACCTGTCTGTATCCTGCCAGTACTTCTGATAGTCAGAAGCAGAGTTCTCATCTTTACAGTTTCTAAACCCTTTTTCTATTGAACTGTCCACTAAATTCCTATTTTATGTCAATGAAAAATCTCTGAATTCTCAGCGTATTTGCAAAGTAGAGATGAATAACAGATACTGAGTTTAACTATTATTAGGGCTCAGAACACCAACTCTGTCCACTGCCACAAGCAGCTTTGAAATTTCCCCAGGCACTCACAAGTGGTATCATTCAGGATTCCCTCACTCTAAAGTTAACCACTTAAAAACTGTTTACCAACTGTGAATATATTAGTGAATGTCCACTAAAAATAATAGTAAGGTTATTTAGTTAGACCTCTTTGTAAAATTTACTCAGAAATGTCTGCATTTGTCTATACCAGTTATATAGTTTACAGTATATTTTACTTTACTATCTATGCTGTCTTCATTCCCATCTTTTCATAATCTCATTTTGGAATATCAAATGTAACTTCTTAAATTAATGCTATTGGGACTCTCTGCCATTAACTATTTCTGTTATATTAGATAAATATTTCTACTTTTTTTATTGACCTATTCATCCATAACATAAACAAAGGGTTTTATTAGATATTTTCAAGAAAACTTACAGTTCTGACTTTCTGTAACAGTTCATTTGAAATCACTATGAAATGCAGTTATGGAGTCAAGAAAATGTCTTAATGCTTTCTAAAGAGTTAATTAGTTAAGTTTAAATTTATTATTTTTGAGAATATTCCATTATAATTTTAAACTCTTATTTGTACTGCAATAGGTATTTTTAAATATATAAATGCTTACGTGACTTTACATATATGTGTGAGCCTGAATTCTTTGCATAGTTGTAAATAGTGAATGTAATCTTTTATAATATAGGCATATTTATGTCCATATGATTGATGCAAAATAAAATTACTTGAAATAACTTACCTTGACTTATATTGTTGCAAATTTACAAACTGAGTACCTTATTTTATTTTGCTAGTCTTTCCATTTGGGGAGGCCAACATTTAAAAATAGATGGCTTTCATTTTTTTTTTAAGGTTTTATTTATTATTTTTAGAGAGAGGGGAAGAAGAGAGGCAGAGAGGGAGAGAGATATCAATGCATGGTTGCCTTTCGCCTGCCTCCATCTACGGACCTGGCTGGAGACCTGGCTTGCAACCTGGTTATGAGCCCTGGCTGGGAATCAAACCAGAGACCTTTGGGTTTGCAGGCCAGTGCCTTATCCATTGTGCCACCAGGCAGGGCTTATCCATTGTGCTACTAGCCAGGGCTCATTTTTTGTTTTAAATATGTTTTTCAGTGCCCTTTTGAAAAATTTGGTCTCATATTCACATATGGTAATGATTAGCCAAAGGTAAAATAGCAGTTGTCCCTTTAGGTGGAACATGCACTTCAGGCTTCACCCTGGTTCCTGTAACTCACACTTACACTGGAGCACTTCAACTCATTGTTACCTGCCTGGGATGTCAGCCATATATTTACCCTTATTTGTTCAGGCTGTTGATATTGAATGAGAATAAACTTTTCCTCTGAATTTATAACAAGCATTTAGGTTTCTTGTTAGCCAAAGTTAAAGTAATTTCCTCAAGCCTTATGAAGTGACCAGATGTCAGTCAACTTTTAACTGGCATAATGCCCAAAGATGAACATTGAGTTATATATTCATCTCAGAAGAATACAGGAAATTTAGTTTTATAATTTACCCACTTGAGTTTGAATAGCAGTTAAGTGGACATTGTCTTCATTATAACATCAAATAATGGTTCTTCAGATAATCCATCCTGGCACAACGAATGCTGTTTAGACATTGAGAACTGAAAACAAAACTCAGGCTAGATACACATGTGAAATATAGGTTGCGGTTTTAAGTGAATATCCTTTTTCCAATAAAAACTAAAACACTTTTATAAAATGGAAGAAAAGAGATCTTTATTAATATACATTATTGTGTGAATTAAACTTACATTTTTAAAACTTTATGCTGAGAAAATAAGTCATTTGATGATATAAAGACTTCAAATTTGAAATTGTAAATATTAGCATTAGCATCTGACTTATTCTATATTTTAGCAGCCTAGAATTTAAAAAATTCTGATTTATAAAGACAAATTAAAACTGGGAACAATAGATTTTTTAAAAAATACACATTTCTGCCAATTTTATAATTCTCTTTATAATATAAAATCTATGGTTTCATGAATTTATGTTAATAAATTTATCATTCAGAAACCCCAGAAAAAGATTTTCACTAACGCAAAACCAAAAACTGTTAATGTGACAACACAAATGCAAGCATTGCTGGCCATCAATGTATTGAAAATTTGATGAATGATACCTTTACTTAACATGGCTTTGAAATGAAATCTCAAAAATTCGAATCAAATGTATTCACAATTCCAGCTTTTATGGAAAATACTATAAGGCACACAGTTTACAAAATATTGTTCAATGACCAATTAGCACAAGGTAAATATACTTAAAAGCTTAGTAAACATTTTACTTTAAACGTAGCAATTAGTTTTCCTTTTTATTTCCTCCTTTTTAAAAATGTATTTAATTCTAAAAGAGAGAACTGGAACCAATTGAAGCAGGAAGTTATCTTTAAGCCTCCACCATGTTTGCACTCTTTCCACTAGGAAGCCTCAGCTAAATGGCAGAATATGAAACAATGTGTTGTATCCATGGATATGTAGTTAGAAGGAAATAAAGATAGAACCCTTGAGGATTTGGGATCTACATTGCCCAAAAGTTGCAAAATATCTATTGTTTGGTATTATTTATAACATATATTCCTAAGGCTCCAGAATAATTGTTGGCATAAATAGTTTTTCTGAGTTTCATTGTTTGTTTGTTTTGTTTTATTCTGCTTCGAGAATTTGGTGGTGATGCTGGAGATAATGAGACATCTTGAGGTGTTCCCAACCAGAAGTGCAAATATGAAAATCATTTCACTACACCTTACATGGAAGCTTTCTGCTTGCAGCTTAGTTTTGATTAAAGTGACATCAAAAAGTGACACTAGCCTGGCCCATAGATGCAGCACAGGTAGTTAGAGTGGGTATAAGAGAATGTGTTGACATTTAAAGTTATCTGCATTATGCAATCATGGATTCCAAGATACCAGGGCTTATGCCTAGCTAGTTCATCATTGCATTTTCATTTCTCAGCAAAATACATAACCAGAATATGTCTAATAACTGCTACGATTTAATTACCTATCGATTTCAGCCACAGTACATGAGAACATATACATTTGCCTTAACGAAGACAGATGCAAGCTACTCAGGGCAAAGTCAAATTTTCAAAGTTTATGGTACAGTTAAGCCAGCTACATTATGATGTCTTCTTTAACTATTTGTAGATCAGTGTTTTTTAATGTCTAAAAGCTAAATCTACATGAGCCTCATATTTACTGAACTGATTGGTTTAGCACTATTCACTATGTTGTTCTGTAGTCCATATAGAATGGGAAATGATATTCACACAGATCTTACTGATCTTGCAATTAAAACAGGATAAAGTGTTAAAGTATTTAAAAAAAAATATGTACCTAGTACACAAATTATTTCAAAAACAGCAAGTACTGTCAATACAGCATATTATAAGAAGCACTAAATTATCACATGTACGTGAAATCTCAGAAATATCAAGAGATTGTCATGTAAATTTACTGCTAATATACTTTATACATTCCTGCAATGAAACACTCAGGAATCAGATTTTCTCATCAGTAACCATGTGCTAGTACTTTATGCCACTATTAGTTAAGGGTTTCACAGCAAGACCCTTTAAAAAGACACAAAACCACTGAAAGATCCTACTTGTAAGTATTCCCTCCACTCGAAATAAGTTGGCTAAACACAAGTTCACAGCCCCCAGGTCTTTAGAATCAAATCTTAGCCTTAAATATTCTCATAGTTCCCACTTGACTTATGAAGAACGAGTGAATTGATTCCTTATTTTTTCACATAAAAAGAGTCAACAGAATGTCCACTGCTTTCCTCTTTGTGCCTTTTGGGTCTTTCTCATCCTTCTTTATTATACTTACCTGATTGTCTTGTTTTTTTCTTCCTTTTCTTGAGTGCCTCCCTTTTTGATCCCATTTTGTAGTTACCCACAGTGGCACAACTAAGAATTGAGTGCTTCAAAGTTTCTACTAACTTTATCTTAGTCACATCTATAGGTAAGATAAGTATGATTAGAAAGGAAGGGTGTTATTACTAGATTGGGTATATATGTACATGTATGGATACATATAATTTATATAAATATGATTTGCTAATATTAAAGATGTTTATGTTTATATTCATAAATTGTATTTTTCTGTAATTTTGGTGCTTGTAAATGTCTTTGGTTTTAGTATCAATGTAAGACTTGCCTCATAAAATGTTAGAAAGTGTTAGAAAGTATTGCCAACTTTCTCTTCTATGTTCTGAAAGAGTCTGAGTTTCTTTTTTTTTAACTTTTTAAAAAATAATTTAAAAAATTTATTTTTAGAGAGAAGAGTAGGAAGAGAGGAAGAAAGGAAGAGGAACACCAATGTATGGCTGCCTTTCACATGCCTTCAGCTACAGACGTGGCTGGAGACCTGGTTTGCAACCTGGTTATATGCCCTGGCTGGGAATCCAACCAGCGACCTTTGGGTTTGCAGGCCGGCACCTACCCACTGAGCTACACCAGCCAGGTCTAAATTTTTTTCTTAAATGTTTGACTGAATTCATCTGTAGAGCTATCCAAACCAAGAGATTTCTTTGTAGAGAGATTGTTAAATAATCTGGGGGAGATCAAGAGCTATTTACTTTGAAAAGTTATTATGTTACATGTGGAATTGAGTCTTTCAAGAAGTTTGCTTATTTTGTTTGTGTTGTTGTTGAATTACTGACATGGAACTGTTTATAATATTAGCTTACTCTTTTATTAATGGAGGTGTTCTCTCTTTCATTGTTGATGTCGATAACTTGTGTCTTTCTTATTTCTTTTTTGCATGTCTACTTACAGATTTATAATTTTATTAATCTTTAAAATTATAGCTTTTGATTTTAATTTTTCTATTGTTGAACTATTTTTTGTTGTTGTTCCACTGAGTTTCATTCTTATTTTTATTCTTATAAATACTTAAGATGCTTTACTTCCTAGTTCCTAAAGTAGGAATTTAGGCCCTGGCTGGTGGCACAGTGGATAAGGCACCAGCCTGCCAACCCAAAGGTCACTATTTGATTCCCCAGCCAGGGCACATAACCAGGTTGCAAGCCAGGTCTCCAGCCAAGTCTGTAGTTGGAGGCAGGTGAAAGGCAGCCATACATTGATGTCTCTCTCCCTCTATGCCTCTCTCCCTTCCCCTCTCTCTAAAAATAATAAATAAAATCTTAAAAAAAATAAAGTAGGAATTTAAACTATTGATTTTTAGATTATTCATTTTGCTAAAATACATATTTAAAATTATTAATTTTACAGTGAGCACTTCATTAACTGTACTTTATTATTACCTATGAATGTTGATATGTTATATGTTAATTACCACTCAGTAGAAAATAATTTCTTATGTGATTTTTATCATTGACCCTTGGGTTCTTCAGCTATGTGTTTCTTAATTTTCTTTAGATATGTTTCTTATTGTATATCTATACTGTTTCTTAATTTTTAGATTTTTAAATGATTTCTAATTTACTAATATTATAAGTAGAGATATGTGTATGATTTTAATAGTTTGAAATCCATTTAGACTTGTTTAGTGGATAGACCAGCTTATAGTTTTTGTGAACATTCATATGCATTTAAAAGGTTTTCTGCAGTTCTTAGATGTAGTGCTTTTTAATGTCAATTAGTAACTAAGATTAATATCATCACTCAAATTTTCTATATCCTTACAGATTGTCTAGTTCAGTACTTTCCAAGAAAATGATCTATAATGATGGAAATGTTGTACCTGTGCTGTTCAACATGGTAATTACTAGCCACACATAGGTATTTAAATACTTGATATTTTTCTATTTCACTGAATTTCATTCTTATGTACTTTTTAAATATTTAGTTTAGATTTAATTTGCTTTATTTCCTAGCTCCCTAAAGTGGAAACTTAGAAAATTGATTTTAGCCAAACAAACAAACAAACAAAAAGGAAATTACAAATAAGAAATGTGTGACCCTCTGGTGGAGCCACTGAATACATGCTATGACTGCATTGCCTTGTTTGCTCTACTATGAGATTGGCAATGATCTTTGCAGGGGAGCAGAACATCAGTCAATCCTCAATTCACATGAATGTAAAGGAGATATAATCTTTATTGTCAAAGGATCTGGGGGCTGTTTGCTACCATGGGACAACCTAATCCAGTTTCTCAGCCTCAGCACTATTGATAATGGCATAGATAATTCTTTGATGTGTGTGTGTGTGTGAGTGAAAGGGCTGTCTGTGAATTACAGGATTCTTTTTCCTCAACATCTCTGGCCTCTACCCACTTAATGCCAGAAGCACCCTCTTTCCCACTGTCACAAATTGTCTCTATACATCATCAAATGTTCCCTAGATGGCAAAATGCCCTCCTCTGGCTGAAAGCCATCAATAATCTACTCTGGCTGATATAGAGCTATACATATGGGAAAAAAAAATAAAGCAAAAACAGAGCTCCACATTACATTATCCACAAAAATCAATTCTAGGTAAATTAAAGACATGTAGATGAGAGTCAAAACTATGAAACATTTAAGACAATAATATAGGAGAATATCTTTATTTCTTCAGGTAGGAAAACATTTCCTAAGTAAGACATAAAAAATAAGAAATGATTAATAAATTTTATTATATTAAAAATCTATTCTTCACAACACAAGCTGCAGAGTTTGAAAAAAATACTTGCAACACATAAGCCAATAAAGGATTAGTATCTGGAATATGTAAATGTTCCTCCAATCATTATTTTAAAAATTTGAACTACTCAAATGAAAAAATGGATAAAATAACAAGAGAAATTTTACAAAAGACAAATTTTGTATGAGTAAAAGCACTTATGTAGTTATGAAAAGATACTTAATCTCATTACTAATCAGGAAGACACAAATTAAAACCACAGTGAGATGGATCATATCCATCAGATTAGAAAAGCCTTAATAACTAAGAATATCAGATTTGGCAGGATATGAAGCAATAAAAGTCTCATCCTCTCTTGTAGATGTGTAAATTAGATCACTCATTTTGAAAAGAGTTTGTAGTCATCATTAGCAGACATTCGGGCTATTCACAGATATTTATTTTCCATGTTATAATTGCATTACCCCTTGAAGTTGCATGGCTATGTGACCTGTATCATTTCCAAGGGACGATTTAAGAGCTGTGAATGATTAACCAAGTTTCTCCTTCTTCCGTGGTAACTGGCAATATTCTCTGAAGAAGAATAATGTGGAAGAGAAATTCTACCTGCCTAACCCCTATCTAAGATGAAAACATAACATAAGCAACAAATAAACCTGTAATATTTTAACACTAAGATTTTTGAGATTGTTCTAGCACATTATGAGTACTACAGTATTACTGGCTAAAATTGAACATGCTTGTATTTATCAGCCAGCAATTCCACTAGTTAGCATTTACCCTGTTGACTCTGTGCACATAGAAGCCATTTAGAAGAATGTTTTACAAGAACATTAGGGTAGTAGCAAAAATGAATAAAGTTATCGACTATAAAAGAATAAATAAACTACAGTATATTTATACAGTGCAATCCTATAGAGCAAAGAAAATCCATGAAACATAGCCAAATACATCAACATAGATGAACCTCAAAGTACCTTGTTCAGTGTAAGAGCTAAGAATAGACACAGTTAAGATTCTATTTATGTTAAATGCAAAGTGAAGAGTTCATGGAAGTTGTATATTGTATGAGAGTTCAAACATTGGTTGTAAATATAAGGAAAACCTGTGAAATTAATATTAAATTTGAAAGAAATAGTGTTTATCTCTGGGTAATTGAGGAGGAGAGAAATGTGCTTAAGGGTGTATAGAGGGTTTTTATCTGAAAATGTTCTATTTCCTAACCTGAGTGTTCATTTTAATATTTTAATATTTTACTATAGCCAGTTCTTATACATATTATATATACTTCTCCATGTATTCTATATTTCACAGGCTAAACAATTTTTAAAGCCATCAATAATAATTCTGCCATGAAATGGCCCATAAAATATGTTGAATCATATTTTGATGAGTAGTCTATATAACTCCTTAGGAAAAGTATGGTTATATTGTCCAATGACACAGATGAAGATGAAATTACTTTTCAAAAGTAAAAACTCTACTTTTATTTCTGTAAGATATTTAGCAATTTAGTATCAGCTCTATATTTTTATTTTTATGTTTATGAAATAGCAGTGGTATACCAGTTTATTTGAAGATTAATGCTTATAAAGCACCTCATACCTGAAGTAGTACCATATTCTCTATTGAAATATAATGTTTCCATTGAAAATATAACTTAGCTTCTGACTAATGAAGGCTCTTGAATGAGTAAGGAAATACTGGCTATCTGGATTGTCACTGGCTTGGTTAAAAGCAAAAACATTTAGCTTAATGGAAAAGATTTAAAATAATGAGAGCAATTAGATAGATTTTTGAAAGCTGTAAATTCAAACATATACCAAGCTATGAAAACACTTTAATGGTGCTTTTATATTATGAAAAACCTGTCAGGGGGCATATAAATCCATAGGAAGAGTGTTTTGAACAGAACATAAAAATGCAAACTTCTTACTTAGGATGTTAGCACTGAATGTCAAAATGTCATGCTGCTGACTTTGGTGTTAACTTTGAAGATGACAGGTAACCATCCATATCACATTTGTTCCTCAAATGGTCATGAAAAAATATTGTCACTGACAAAAGCACAGCTAAAATACCAGTGTTCCTTTTATTAAAGTGTGTGAGGTCTGATACAATGCTTTTTTCAAAGGCAGATTATTAGAGAACAGATTAAGTAAGGCCTGAAGTTAGAAGACTGACTCCGATGTGGGTGACCACATATATCATGTTTGAGGCAACATGAGAATCTTAGGTAGGATCTGAGTTAGCAACATTATCTATGGGATGTGATCTGATAGATGGAAGCACTCTGTTAGTCGTATTAGTAAGTGGACACATTACTGTCAGGAAAATTCATCTATCTGTTTTCAAACTGGACCTCAGTCAAAGCCAGATATCCAATTATAGGGCCATCTCTACAAAGAGAAACCTACAGATTGGGACTCGGCAGGCTGGCATGTTTGCTAGCAAGGAGTTGGAATGTAAATCTGAACCCTAAATAAGCTACTAATCATAAAGTAAAAGACATAAAATGTGGCTGTTTGCTCTAGTTAAGTTCACAAAAATGTCTAGGGTGTTCACATCAAGGGCATTTTATTTTTGTTCTAAATCCTTCTCAGCTAGAAATGGTGATTCAAATATTCTGCCAGACTGATGTGATTCCCAAATTTTATAGCACACAGAGCTAACTTTTTAAGGTTGAAGAAATACTATATCTTTACTTGGCCTGGCTAAAAAAGAAAGAGATTGGTTACAAAAATTATCCTGTTCACTAAGCTACTTTTGTAGCTATTGAAAAATTTTTATTCAATTATATAATTATTGAAAAATACAATTTCTCTGGGACTGTCTATATTTCAGAACTAAGATCAGTATTTTCTGTTTGCTCTTCTAGTTTCATTTTTATTCCTTCAACATGCTCTTATGGCCCAGAAGGCTAACATCTAGGGACTGGTTCAATGTATAATCTATTCCTCTGACTTCTGGATAGGATTGTTCAATGGGAACTCCTAATAGTTTAAAAGGCAGCAGGGAAATGAAACTGGGTATTCATTTCCTGGTTTAGCTAGTCTTCAAATGTATCCCCCAACAATTCCTCCCTTCCTTGTAAATACATAACACTCTTTACAACAAGAGGTAGAGCTTACTTCTGCCTCCCTTGAATCTGGGTTGGACTATGATCAGTTTCCACAAATAGAATGTAACAGAAGGATATTCTGGGACTTCTAAGTCCAGGCTAAAGAGAACTTGAAGCTTCTACTTGCTGCCTCCTGGAACTTGGCCTCCATGCTATGTGAAGCCCAAGAGGAAAGGAGAATTACGCAAAATGAGAGTCGAGGTTCTCTCACTATATCGAGTATGAATCAACAGCCATATAAGTGAGTTACTGTGGTAGCCAACCAGTCTCCAATATGAACCCAGTAAAGGTTGTTTCCTGTTATTCATCTTTGTGTAGTTCCCTCCTGCATTGTACAAGTGTTGGTTTGTATGACCCACTGAATACCACCAAAATGACAATAGGTCACTTCCAAGATTATAAACTGCACTATAGTTTTCATCTTGTGGCCCTTAGTTTACTCATTCAGGAAAACCAGCTGTTATTTCACAGGGACAATCCGGCAGCCTATGAAGAGGATTGTGTAGTGAAGAACTGAGGCCTGCCAGAAACACACAAACTAGTAATACAAGACTTCAGTGACTTTAATTTAGTTGACAGCTTGACTGCAACCTGAGGTGACACTCTATGCCAAAATCATTTAGCTAAGCTGTTTCCAGATTCCTAACGCACAAAAATGAAGAGATAACAAATATTTATTGTTTTAGGTTACCAAATTTCTTACACAGAAATAAATAACTAATGCATCCATCTTAGGCATTTAAATTCAATTGTGCCCTCATATGATTATAGCCCTAGCTGACACGAGGAACATAATATCATCTACCTGATTCCATTTAACATATAGAATCATTAAAGATAATATAAGTTTTGAAATATCTTATTTTACAGCAGTAGATAATCAAAACAGAAACTTGTTATCTAAAAGTCAAGTGTTGCTGTAACAAAACCCTAAAACATGTGGCACTAGCTTTGGAACAGGCAGTGGGTGCAGGCCACAAGAACTTCAGAAAGACACTCAATGGAGTCTGGTAAGACAGTGAGAAAATTGTTATTTGAGCCTGGAGAAGAGGTGAACTCTTGTCCAATTATATATAGAGAGAATGTTTGAAAATGCAGTAACTGGTGGCAATACAAAAGATATATAACTTATCTAATGAACTTGTGTTTTTGGCTAAGCAAATTTCTAGACAGAATGTTGTTAAGTTTCAACTGGTTTATTTTGGTGCACAGAATCATAGTAGGGTGAAATGAACTAAAGAAGGAACCATTCAGTTTTTAAACAGGATCTAGAGTAAAGGTCAGGAAACATTTTCTGTAATGAGCCAGATAGTAAATATTTTAGGCATTACAGGCTGTAGTGTCTATAGCAACTCTGCAGTTATAGCACAAAAGTAGACTTTGAAAATATGTAAGTGAATATATGTGGTTGTGCTCCAAAAAAATAAATAAATTGACAATAGCTGGTGAAAGTGTGGGTTTGACCTCTGGGCCATAGTAGATCAGCATCTGACCTAGAAGAAATACTTTCAGATAAGGGTTTGCTGGGCTGGAACATAAATTATTCTCATATTCTACTCTTTCAGCCCTCAAAACTTTTCATAGTAAATTAAAATCTGGGGAAAAGATCAAATCCAGAGTGCTGCCAGAAAAACAGCCACAATGTGAATGAAGATCAGTTCAAGGGTGCAATTGAAAGACTCTTTGCTCAACCTTTAGAAAGATTAGGATATGTCACATAGACTCTCTCAGCTATACAATAGAGCTTTTGAGAATCTTAAAGGCTTGCCTGTTGACCTCAGCTAGAAAACAGAGTTTCTAAGAATCTTTAGGAAGTACCTTTTAGGCCCTTTTGGCTAGAAAGAGGTTTCAAGAATCTTAATGATGTTGTCCCCACAGCACTCTGATTCTAAGGCCAAAGTAGAGAGAAGGGTATCTTAAAAACACCATCGTAAAAACATGGTATAGTTCCAAATGAAAGAGACCTCTGTGCTCTTAATCTCCTATGAGCAGGGCACAAACTGAGAAAACTACTTAGCTACAAACTTATTCCATTTTTTATGTAAAAGTAAGAATGACATAGGAGGCAGAGCCATGGAAACCATTCTTAGGGAGCATAAGTTGTCCCTAAACAAGAAAAATTCTCTGTCCCTGGAGACAGAGATAATGGTGAGATCCTTGCTAGATTTCAGAATTGTTATGGCCCAGTAACTGCTATGGATCTTGTTTTACCCTTTTGCACTGGAAGTTTCTATTGTGGCTGCCATGCCCTTTCATCAGTATTGGATGTTGGATGTTTTCTTTTTGGTAGATAATGATTTCGTTGGTAGTGATTTATTTTTTAGTTTACAGGACACTCCTGAAAAAGTTGGAGAATCTATCCCACTTACATGTAGGATGTAGATGACATGAGTCTTAGATATGAGCTGATGCCATACTAGGATAAAAATTTGTGAGTGTCTTCAGAGATGGTGAGTGTACTTTGCATGCAAATTGTTAACAGCCTGAGGGCTGAATCTGAAGTGTCTTTCCAAATTCCTCCCCTCTCTTTACATGCATACAACTCCTAACATCAAATAGTGGTATTATTTCCTCTTTCTTTGAATACAGGCTGCTTCTGTTACTAACTTGAATCCATCAGATGGACATAGAATTGGTCAAATTGCTGTTTGACCAATTAGTAGTGTGATAGATATAAAAAGAGTTACTCAGATCTAACTTTAGGGAAGAACTTGCTGTTCAGCTGTGAGAAATGAAGCCAGTAGAGAGACATCAGATGTTGGCTCCTTCAGTATCTGCCTTATCTATAAAGACTTGGCTCACCTGAGGTCATGCCCTTCCTGAGGATTAAACTAAACAAAGAAGGATATAAAGGTCTGGACATGTTTTCTTGATGTGCAATACCTGCAAGTAGCAAACTGTGTCACAGTTTGACTTTTGTTTTTGCCTAATCTTATTTGTATCTTTTGTTACCTCAGGTGTTGATCCCTAATAAACAACTTTCACTCCAAACTTCTCTGAATCTTCTGAAGAATCCAACAAGTAGATTCTACTTCTTGTCCCTTAGAATCCAGCAGCCATACTGTGAAGAGCCAAATCTATAGAAAAAGGCCACATGGAGAACACTCTGGTTGATGGGCCCTGCAGAATATCCTGTCAACAGACAATACCAACTGGAAACTATGAGAATGAACCATCTTGAACCACACAGCGTAGTTGAACTTTTGGATAACTGTAGCCCTTCCTGACACCATGTGGACGAGAAGGAACACACAACACACAGCTGAACTTAGCCAAACCATGGAAATATGAACAATAGTAAAATAGTTGTTTTACCACTAATTTTTGGGGTGGGGTGTTATGCAGCAATAGTTAACTAACATTTCCCAGTTCTCTCCTTGCTAGGCAAAATTTGTGCTCCCTTTTTGAAGGGCCATATGTGGCTGGCAAATCTCTGCAGCTACTTTGTCTGGATACTATTAACTAGTAATATTTTTCCAATATTACTTGTTAGTCCCAGGTTATTGTGTATCTTTCATGAAATTCAGCATTTCTTTGTCTTATTTTATATAAAGAGAAGTTTCCCCCCAAATTTTATAAAAATCAAACAGACATGATTTCTAAATACAGGACATTTAAAGGCAAAGTTTTAGACATTGTTTTCTCCTTCCTTCTTGCAGATATATTATATTATCTCTGGAATGAGGAACTTTGGCTTACCCCTGCTTACAAACAGGTGAAAGGTAAGGCCTATTAATTTCATTTACTTTCATAAAAGGAAAACAAACATTAACTGTATCAGACGTTCTTAGCCACCAAGAAGGACATTTTCCTAAGGTTGTGACATGACCAGTAGTATTTGACCGTCTGATATGCTTTGAAAAGATTTTGCAAAATGTGGCCTTAAAGTAATTCATATTCAAATGTAGTTCTTGAGGGAACTTGTTAGGTAACAAATTTGGAGAAAAGAAATAAAAACTTTTAAGAGGTTTTCAATATATATTTTAATCATTCCACAAAATAAAAGTGCTGTCTTCTATTTAGTTTCTCACTCTTTATTAATAAGATCAAGTCACTCTTCCATTTGGTACTTCAAGTTGAGTGAATAGCAGCAGTTTGGCAAGTTGCTTATTAAGTATCTACTATACTAAATAATAGATTATTATATTTGTGCTAGTTAATGCTAGGTATTTGGAAAATTTGAGTAATTTTTGACTCATTTTTATTTATTTTTAATATTTTATTCATTTTCTTTTTTTTTAGAGAGAAGGGGAGGGAGAAAGGAAGAAAGGGAATGAAACATCAATGGTTGTCTTGCACCTGCCTCTAGCCACGGGCCTGGCTGGAGACCTGGCTTGCAATTTGGTTATTTGCCCTGACTGTGAATCGAACCAGCAACCTTTGGGTTTGCAGGCTGGCATTTACCCAATGATCCACCAGCCAGGGCATTTGACTCATTTTTAAAATTAAGGTTAGGCTTAACCATTTATCCAGGCTTATGTACATTGTCTCATTATTGTTATTATTACTATTATTTTTATTATTACCTTTTTTTATTCTTAAAACTGTACTTCTTTGAATGACAAATTATAGTTACCTTATCCAAAGTGGTACTTATAGCCAAGAAAAAACTATGGCATACTTATGACAAAAATATTGTTAGAAATCTGAATATTTTAAAAGCTAGTATCTTTGCCAAATAATACTAAAGTATCTTTAAGTGTATTGAAATTTTTAAAAAGATTAACATACATTTTTGAAAGAGTCTAAATAACTTTAGACATAATTGGTTGAAAATGTACTTTCTCAAGTTGAAGTAAGCTTAAGAGTAAAAATATATTTTATAAATGGACTTTTGTAGTTTTATCTATAGAATATTACCCTGTTACTTGAGAAGACAAATGAGGTTTGAATCCACAAAGTAGTAGCTACACAAATTAGAAGGTATGTCACTTTTATATTAATATTTTATAATAACTTGATTAGACTTTGGAAAAGTATTTACATATTGTGTAAATTGTTTTTGAAATAAAGTTTATAGGTTTAGGTGATGTTTATATTATGTCAGAGTCTAAGTTAAATATTATACATAATTTTAAAAATTTTATTATTTTTAAAGAGAGGGGAAGGGAGAGAGGCAGAGAGGGAGAGAGACAGTCATATATGGTTGCCTTTCACCTGCCTCCAGCTACGGATTTGGCTGGAGACCTGGCTTGCAACCTGGTTATGTGCCCTGGCTGGGGAATCGAACCAGTGACTTTTGGGTTTGCAGGCTGGCGCCTTACCCACTGTACCACTAGCCAGGGCTCTATACATAAATTTTGATGTCTATATGACAGCCCTTAAGTTAAAATTTAGAAAAAAATAGCAAAATAATAGAATTAGTGTTTAGGAAACTTCAAAATTAAATTTTAACCTTTTTATTATACAAACTTCATTATTTTATAATTTAAAATAAAAATCAGAGGTCATATGTATTGACATGAAAAAAAATCCTATGATGGTTGTTCTGTGTTTTGGAACCCTGCCAGCTCTATCCCCGACTCAGGTTCATCCTCTGATCTTCTTTGCCTTGTGAGTCGTATCCCTGTAAACAGTATCATGCAGCCTCTCTTGCCCTGAGTATCAGATAAAAGACTGGTATCCAAAATCTACAAATAATTCTTAAAATTCAAAAATGATAAAACATATAACCCAATTTAAAATTAAGTAAAGAAACTGTCCAGCAAAGAATATATCCAGATGGCAGTTAAACCATGAAACAATGCTCCACATCATATGTCATTAGGGTAATGCAAATTAAAACGACAATGAGATACCGCTACATACCTATTGGAATGACCTAAAGCCACAAGACTGACACTAAATAACTGATAAGAATGTGGATCAACAGGAACTCTCGTACATTGCTGGTAGGAATGCAAAATGGTACAGCCCCTTAGGAAGACATGGCAAGTTTTTATTTTAATTAATTAATTAATTAATTAAGATAAGCTGAACATAGTCTTGCCACACATAGCAGTTTCATATTTAGGTATTTATCTGATTTGAAAACTTATGTCTACAAAAGAATTTTCATGTGAATGTTTACAGTAGCATTATTTATAATTACACCAACTGGCAACAACAAAGATATCCTTCATTGGTTAATGGATAAGTAAATTGTGGTATAGCCATACAATGAAATATTATTCAGTGGTAAAAGAAATGAGCTATGAACTTGTGAAAAGACAGAAAGCATCCTTAAATGCATACATCTGAGTGAAAGAAGATAGGTTCTATAATTCAAATTATATGTCATTTTGGGAAAGTTAAAACTATAGAGACAGTAAAATGTCTAGTGATTATCAGGATTTTAAAAGAGAGGAATAAGGCTCTAATAAATATTTAAAAATTATCTAGCAAGTTGGAGAATTCAGACTGTGAAAAAAGAATCTGACAATATTACAATCATATGAAAAAATCCTCAGTGATGGAGGTAGGAAAGCAAGATGCTATAAATAACTTCAGAAATGAGTGGAGACTACAATGCTTAAGGCAAAAAAGAACTGTGTCTAAACATTGTACTTTAGTTGATAAAGCTGTTTCCCATAAGAGTTAACAGTGTTGATGCTGATATATGTAAGTTTGAATTGACCAACTGAACAATTAAGTAGATAAAAGACAGTGGAAGCCAGGTTTCTCACTTTTAGAAGATAGAGATAAACAATGAGAAGTGCTATAATGATCTGTATGGTAAATGATCAGAGCTGGAGACATCACTATAAATTCATGTTTAGCATAATATAGAAATAGATTGTTACATATAGTAGTAGTTATACATAGTTGTACGTATATACACAGGTTAGTGTATACAAATATACTAGTTTCTTACTGTCAATTGAGAAGTCCTAGGTTCAATGACAACTCAGCAGCAACAAATACATCTAGCACCCAGATTTTGGTTTCTAATCCCTTTCTATAATGAGAAGTCAAGGCTTCTTGGATAAACAGTTGATTCTAGGACTGAGTCAGAAAATATATAAATAAGGTGGGTCTGGAGCATTGTGTAGTGCTAGAAAGTAAGAAATATTATGGACTAAAGTTTGTGCCCTCTATATAACAGTATTTAGAGTTGTGGCCTTTGGGAGGAAATAGGTCATCAGGGCAGATTACTCTATTTGCAAGAAGAGACAAGAGAGGTAGCCATTTGAGGATAAAATAAGATAACATAAGCCAATAATCTACAACCCTGAAGATGG
Organism: Noctilio leporinus; assembly: GCA_004026585.1. NCBI lineage: Eukaryota > Metazoa > Chordata > Mammalia > Chiroptera > Noctilionidae > Noctilio > Noctilio leporinus. The sequence goes on along the minus strand of PVIW01005849.1, from coordinate 68,507 downwards.
TTCAATAGAACCCAGCCAAACTGGTATCCTGATCTTAGACTTCCATGTTTAAGAACTGTAAGAGATGAATTTTTGTTGTTTATAAACTACTGAATCTATGGTATTTTATTATAGCAGCCTGAAGTTCTAACATAAGAAGTGCTCAAAACAAAATGAATAAAATAAAAATCTACACTGATGGGGTATGTTGAAGGGTTAACAGAGCCAACTGAAAGAATTAGAAATAACCATGAAAAATTTGAGTAACAAACTAAAGAGGCATTGGATGATAATCCCAAGTATAAATTAAATGCCCATGAGCCCATGCTGATGGAAATAAAAGACTGAATAAATAAATAAGTAAATGAATAACTTAGGGAGAAGAGATAAATCTTCATTATAGAAGAATTAAAAATAATTTTTCTAAATACACTACTTTCATGGAAGGGGAAAATAAATCCCCACTCCTTAATTGTAGACTATGTATAGTGACTCTCTTCCTAAAAAAACAATATGAAAAGGGGAGAAAATGAGCAATGAGAAAACCTAAAAAGGATTACTTTGGCCAGGTGATGAAGATCAAGATCAATATCAGCATTAAGTTACAAATAAGTTGATAATGCATTCTTGATATAATGTGATAAAATGATTTTATCTACATGGTTTTCCTTTGTAAAACCCATAATCCCAGTTTAGATATGATGAAAATAAAAACAAATTCCCACTGAGAAGCATTCAACAAAGTAGTTGACATGTATTTCTCAAAACTATCAAGGTCATCAAAAACAGAGAAAATCTGAAAAATAGTCACAGTTAATAGGAGTTAAGGGGCTATGACACCAAAATATCATATTTTGGATGTGGTCTTAGAACAGAAAAAAGTGTGTGTGTGTGTGTGTGTGTGTGTGTGTGTGTGTGACTCTTAAATAGCATAGGGGTTGAGGAGCCCACCCCTTGCACAGTGGAAAATCTGCTTATATTGGTAACTTCTGACTCTTCCAAAACTTAACTACTAATAGTTTACTGTAGACTGGAAGCTTTCACATAACATAAGTAGTCAGTTAACATATATTTTGTATGTTATGAGCATTATATAATGTATTCTTCAAATAAAGTAGGCTAGAGAAAATTAAGTTTTATTAAGAAAGAACATAATAAGAAAATACATTTACAAAACTGTACATATTTATTGAAAAAATCCATGTATAAGTGGGTCAGCTGATTAAGGAAACTGGAATAAGTATGGACTTATTAAATATCATGGTTCATCACTGAATGATCACTTGTAACAAATGTACCATAATAATGTCAGATGTTAACAATGGGGAAACTAAAGTGTAGGCATAAATGAACTATGTATTATCATCTAAATCTTTTTCTGTAAACCTAAAACTATTCTAAAAAATAAACTATTTTGAAAAAGAGTGTTTATTATGGAATCTGACACACAGTAAGTTGATAATTAATGTAAGGCTAGGAAAGGTGTACCTTCATGAATTCAAGAATTGTACTCTTGAGAATAGAATAAATTACCATAGCTTACAGTAACCCAAATCACCATCTTGCTCAATTTTTGTATAAAGGAAAATAAAAACAAGAGATGTTATGCAACTTGCAAAGCATCATAGAGTTGTTAAAAATTAGGTCCCTTTCCCAAACAAAATTGCTTGACTGATAAGATCCCAAATTATTGAAGTATTTATCTGTATAACTTTATTATAAATTATCCTTTTTAACTTGAGCAATTTTAACATCTTGAAAGGATAAAGTTAGGACCCAGAGGCAATTATTTTTTTCACTTAAAAAAAAATTGCTGTTCTATTACAGTTGTCTCAATTTTTCCCCTCTTACTCTCCACTGTCATTTCACCTCCCGCCCTTTTCCCAGTTAATCCCCACTGTGTTGTCTCAGTCCATGGAACATTATACCTGTTCCTTGACTAGACCTTTCCCCTCCTTTGCTCCCTTCTCCTCTTATCCCCTCCCCTCTGGTCACTGTCAATCTGTTCCTCGTATCCATGCCTCTGGCTTTATTTTGCTCTTTTGTTTGCTTTGTTCATTAGGTTTCTCTTATAGGTGACATCATATGGTATTTGTCTTTTGCTGCCTGGCTTATTTCACTTAGCATAATACTCTCCAGTTCCATTTATGCTATCCTAAAGATTAGGAGTTCCTTCTTTCTTTCTGCTGCATAGTATTTCAATGTGTAAATGTACCACAGTTTTTTTGACCCAATCATTTACTGACAGGCACTTAGGTTATTTCTAACACTTGGTTATTGTAAATAACACTGCTATGAACATAGGAGTATCTAGGCTTTTTGAATTGGTGTTTCAGGGTTCTTCAGGTATAATCCCAGCAATGGAATTGCTAGGTTAAAAGGCAGTTCCAATCTTAGTATTTGAGAACATTCCATACTGTCTTCCACAATGGCTGCACCCATCTGCTTCCCACCAATAGTGCACTAGAGTTTCCTTTTCTCCACATCCTGGCCAGCACTGTTGTTTGTTGATTTGTTAATTTTGGCCATTCTGACAGGTGTGAGGGGTATCTCATTGTGGTTTTAATTTGCATCTCTGCTGGCTAGTGATGTTGAGCATCCTTTCATATGCCTGTGGACCCCTTGTCCTTGGAGAAGCATCTGTTCAGGTCTTTTGCTCATTTTCAAATTAGATTGCCTTCCTGGTGTTCAGTTATATGAGTTCATTTTATATTTTGGAGATCAAACCCTTGTCTGAGGTATCATTGACAAATATATTTTCCCATACTGTTGGCTTTCTTTTCATTTTGTTCCTGTTTTCTTTAGCTGAGCAAAAGCCTTTTAGTTTGATATAGTCCATCCCTTTTGTTTATTCTTTCCTTTATTTCCCTTGCCCTAGGTGATATCTTAGTGAAAATATTGCTACATGGGAGATATTTGATATTTTACTCCCTATGTTTTCCTCTAGGGGCTTTTATATGGTGTCACATCTTACATTTAAGTCTTTTATCCATCTTGAGTTTATTCTAATGTATTGTGTAAGTTGATGATCTGGTTTCTCTCTCTCTCTCTTTTTTTATGTACCTGTCCACATCTCTCAACACCATTTATTGAAGAGGCTATTTTGATTCCATTGTATGCTCTTGCACCCTTTGTTAAATATTAGCTGACCACAGAGACATGGATTTATTTCTACACTCTCTATTCTGTTCCATTGATCTATGTGTCTGTTCTTTGCCAGTACCAGGCTATTTGGATTAAAGTGGCCTTGTAATATAGTTTGATACCAGGTTTTGTGATCCTCCTATTTTGTTTTTCTTTCTGAAGATTGCTGAGGCTAGTTGGGGTTGTTTTTGGTCCTATATAAATTTTTGAAATATTTGATCTAATTCTGTGAAATGTGTCATTTGTATTTTAATAGGGATTGCATTGAATCTATAAATTGCTTTAGGTTGTATGGACATTTTAATGATGTACATTCTTCCAATTCATGAACACAGTATATGCTTCTATTTATTTGTATCTTCCTTAATTTCTTTCTTCAGTGTTCTATAGTTTTCCAACTACAGATCTTTTATTTTAGTTAAGTTTATTCCTAGGTACTTTATTTTTCTTGTTGATAGAGTAAATACATTTTTTTCCTAGTTTGTTTCTTATGTTTCACTGCTGGTATAAAAACATGCCTTCAATTTCTAATATTGACTTTATATCCTGCTATTTTGCTAAATTCATTTTTTAGGTCAAGTAGTTTTCTTGTGGAGCCAGGATGCACAGGCAATTTATTTAAAGACCTTAAAGAGAATCTGGTTGTACAATGGCAGATTTTAGAAAAGTTACTCTCAATGTAAATTAGCCATTAAGTAATTAGAAACTGAAGGACCTTAAGGGATGGAATTGAAAAAATGTAGAAGCCTGCTTTCAGACAATGTCTGGAATAGGGAAACCACTGGTAATGCGAAAAAATTATATTCTATACATTGCTGTCATTCAGTGGAATAAATACAGGATTCTTTAGAAGAACTGAGGAAAAGACAATATCAGCTTTTCTCTGGTAAGGGCCTATAGTTAGTGGAAAGGTTTTACTTTATAAATTCAATGATTGTAATGATTATGGACCAAGAGAAACTCCTAACATGCAGTGTCCTTACCAATAAATTCATTGTTGAAGTAAGGTCTAATTTAGCTTACAGGTATCTTGTGGTGTTCAGGTGTCAACATTTATTTAAATATTTTATGTTGCACATCTTTATTTAGTTTTGAGTCATTATAATAGTTTGCAACAGGAAAAGCTCAATTAACTCTAGGAACTTGTATTCTATTTTCTCTTATTTTTCCATTTTAGTGAGAAATCAGTCTAAATGTTAAAACAATGCTCTACTAAGTGGATATCACTCTCCAAACAATGACAAAAAAATTGCAGAGAAACTAACCAACATTCGGCATGCTTACCTAATAAATTGAGCTTCCTATGCAATGTGCATATGTATACTGTAGATATTTTGTAGAAAATATAACTGGTAAGGATAGTAAATTCTAGTTACACCATTTTTCTGAGAGTTGACAACTGCTTACACAAATGATAGTAGTTATTAAATATTGGGTTGAGATTCATATATATGATAGAGCAATGTTAGAGATTATTCCAGAATAGATGAATGCTTTAGAAAGATCAATAATTCAAACACTTTTTGTTGAAGCAAGGCTCCAATAAATTTAGAAATAGGTCACCAGGTGTCTAAATGCCTAAAGAGAGAAACACATGCCAATATGGGTGTTCAAACTAACAACTTTTACAAACATCTCTGGTGTAGAAGTTACTTTTATTCTCCAATTTTGACTGCTAAAACTTTTTACCTGTACTCTGAATACACCTATAATACAAGCTGGATATATCGTATATTTACATTATTAATTATTAAAGTAACTTTTCATAACTCCTAAAAGTAATAGTTTTTAAAGAATGAAAGGCAGATGACCATGAAGACAAATTTATAACATACTATTATACCTCTGAAACAGACTGTTATCCAGATAAGAAAAAAAAAATTTATAGGAGGAAAGTAACTCAATATATAGGAACTGAAACTGTTTTCCAGGTGGTCATCCACGAAGTTTCCTTCATCTTCTGCTTTTTAAACTTTGAAGTTTTTCCATCATTTTAAATGCTACCTTTTCTTAAGTACTTTTTTAAATTAATTCAAAATATCCTTGTCAAATTATTTGTTATGTAACTCAGGGAATAAGCAATATTTGAAATAAATTAATCATACACTTAAAGAATACATCTAGAAATACTGAGCTGTTCTTCTTTGTGCAACGAAAACAAGCAGTTTCCTGATAAGACTGCGAGTGCCCAGCTTGCAGAAGGCGTTGCAGCTCCAGCTCAAGGAGCTCCAGGTGGGACCGCTAGCAATTTTCCAGGTGACTCCGGTGGGCAGAGGCAACCTGCACAATGACGAGGGGGTGATTTCAGGACATCTAATAACCTACGTGGAGGGTGGCCACACCAATGCACACCTGCAGTTCCCGTTCACTTCACGCTCAACTGAGGCACGAGTGCATCCCCTCGGTCCGGGCAGGATGCCCCTCAGAGCCCAGAGCTGCATTCGGAGAGAGGAAGGCCACCCAGAACGTCAGGAATATCCTCCTGGGCTTCATCTGCCTTCTCAGTGGACCCAGCACGTTCTCACACTCCCCTGCGGATGCCTTGGAGGTGTTTCCGTGGGTAGAAACCGCAGAGGCTCCGGCGGGGAGGTCACAGGCCTCACCCGGAAGCAGATCCTAGGGCTCCCCGTGGACGCGGAGCCCGACCGCAGAGGCCTACCGCCCTCCCCGCCTGCCGGCGGCTTACTGCCTGAAGTCCGCTGTTTGGCGGCCAGAGCCCCTCTGTGGCGACCGTTTCGAAATAGTGAAGCTGAGGCCGAGGCCCAGGTGACCCCTGTTTCCGAGACGAAGGGGACACCTCCAGCCCCGGGAGGCCTGACAGGCAGCACGTCCCCAGCCGAACAAAGTGCCACGTGTTTCCTCCCGCGGCTCAGGCTGTGTGGGCTCTCGGGCCACCGCCGACGCCGGGAGTACCTCACGGAAGGTGTGTGCTGCCTGTCTCCTGGGGTGGTTTCCTTCTGGGTCTCACTCGGTGTGGATTTTCCTCGGCTCAGAGCGGGGCCCGGCGCTGTCTGCGGGCCGCTGCGTTGGGAGCCTGGTGGCCAGACCCCCGGGCCCTGCCGGCTGGGGCCAGACACTTGGGGTTCCCCGCTGGTGAGGGGGCGGCTCACGTGTGGTTGCCACTTTCTGCTTTGGATTATTTGGAATCGCAGTACAATGCCTTTATGGTGGGGGGTGAGTCACCACCATAAAGGGGGGCTTTGGAGAACGTAGGGCTTGTAGTTTTCAGATATATTTGGTCAGGGGCAAGGAAAATGCATTTTTATTTGCCGACATTCTTATTTTCTCCTGTTGATTAGACCACAGGATGCCAAACAAGAGAAATCATCAGTGGTGTTGCTTAGGTACAATGAATTTTCATTTCCAATAATTCTTCAGGAAGTAGAAAAGGGAACTTTTACCTTTTTGTTTTTGTTTTATGGGTTTTTTCTTCTTTTTTTCATTAAAAACAAAGGGAATATCTATGTCTCCTCTTGAATTGAACTCTGGTTATCTCCCCCACCCCCATCCCCAATTTATTCACTTTTGTTTTTGTTTTTTTTTCTCCACTTAACTGTTTTTCTTCATTCTAAAGTTAGCTCCTCTAAACTTGACTGTCTTCTGCCAAAAATACTTTCTGGCAATCTGCCAAGTGTTTTCAACACTGAAACGTGTCAGCTTCCAGGATTTTTCAGTCCGATGGTTTGTTTCTCTTTAAATTCGTTCCTCCCCCTTACCCCCACCAATGCCTATACTGTGAATTTCAGCTTGATTTTTACTGTGGAAGGAGCTGTCCATGTTATTCCCTATTCAGTAGATAAAGTAGTCCCTTTATCCCCAGAATCCAGAAAGATTCAGGTACAAATAGGAGTCTGGCCATCACCTAAATTCAGAGGCAAACTGAGCAGAAAAGAGCTTTCTGTTTTCATTAAATTTTATTCTTGTCTACTTAGTAAACCAAGAAGATGATTTTAAATTTATCCAACTAGGCTTTTTATTATTTGCAAAAGTCCCACTTTAAAGTCTTGATTGAAGGTTTTTAATTCTCTCACAAACCATAAAATGGAATTTTGCATCATCCGCAGCAATAAAAGCTCAGAAATTCCCAGATTGTTTTGATGATCAAGTCCATGAACTTGGCATGTGCATTTTCACTGCTAGCTCTCTAGGACTGCATTAGATTTGCTCAGTATTTTCATATAATTCTCAGACATGGTTAAGGTGGTTGTGTTATCTTTAAGTCCTTGGTTGCATAATATCCAATTTGTTTTTTGCCATTGTCTCTTGGGGTATAATCCAGTTACTATAGATCTTTCTTTATAATTTATTCTAATGTTGATGAACACATTTCTGTTAGACACATTAGACACTAGAACATATTATTTTGTTTAATATTTGGACACAAGTGTAGTGGATACAAAAGCCACTAGGAGACCTGGGTTCTTACCTGGTTCATTTGTTGTTATACTTCTATATGATTTAGTTTCCTTGCGTTGTAAGGAATAGAAGCCTGCCCTCACTAATATAAACAGAAAATGATTTCTTGAGAGGGTATAGGGAGATAGAAGTTTAGCTGAAAATTCTAAAAGTAAGAATCAGCAGTTTTGGGAATCCCAGTAGTGTCAACAAATAATCTCATCAGGTCATCAGATGTTATCCCACCCCCCATCACAAATTACAGAGAAGATCTATCTTATTGGTCTGAATGGAAGAAAATGGAAAGAAACAAATCCTTTTGATTGATCTAACCAGAATGTAGTTAATGGGAAACAAAATTCAGGTGTTGTTAATGGAAGAAGAAAAAGATGCTGGCTAGGTAACAATCCCAAAGGATGTGGTAAAACTAACAAATTGTTCACCTAAAATTTATGCTTCCAAAGCTATCATCCCATATTGCTATAGCAAGTTTTGTGTGAAATGTTAGACAGGCCACATAATGATACAGAGAGATCAGATTAAGATCACTGAGAAGTACCAGGGGGAGTTGCTGAGGCTATGGGAAGGCAGTCTAGGATGGGATTGGCTGAGAAGCTGATGCCTTTGGAGCCAATGGGTATAAAAGAAGGGCGGGCTTTCTGGCTAGTGAGCTTTCCTGGCTCCTGAGCTGGCCTCTCTCAGGCTCTGACTGTGGCTCTTGAGCTACCTCTCAGGCTTTTCTTCCTCAAGGATGCCTGGGTGATCATGCTGTGCCTGCCTTTTCCAACTGACAGTATTTTGTATAGGAAGAAACTCTGGGCACAGCCTAGGATAGGGGTGGCCTGGCACAGACTGGCAGGTTTATATTTTGGGTGTTGTAGAGGGAACAGGCTCTGAGGCAGAAGTTTGCCATTCTTCCAAACTTGTGTAGTTCTTGTGTGTTGTTTCAGTTTAGAAACTAACCCTACAGAAACTAACAATAATAGGAGAACCCAGGTGTTGGAGCTAGCCTTAATTGATAAGCATAAGTAATTAAAGTGATGACTTGATAGATTTAAGTGACTGCTTTTGAATAAAGACCCCTTTTCTTTACCACCAAACCTCTGCCTCTGAAATTTTGCCTAGAGGGCGATGGCGAGCAGCAGGATCCCAGCTTGATGTTTGGTAATAATAATAATTCAACTTCATGATTATCTGTGAATTGGGTGGGCCTCTTTCCAACCTTTCTGTCACTGTTCTGTACCAGTCCCCCATCCTGTGTCTTTTAAACTATTGTAGCTTTCTAACTGATTGCGCCGTAGCATCTAGTTTACATCATCCTCCTAACTGCTTCTCCGTAACTATTACAGTTATCTTTTTAGAATGCAATTTTGCCTCTTAGAAACAGTAACCTCATTATCATCTATAAGATACTCAATACCTGTTCTTATCACCATGCTGGGCAGAATTTGATACCCATTCTACTTAGCTATAAAAGCACACAATTTGAGCTATCTTGTTGCTTCTGTTTTTTAATGGCAATTTGTATCTCTTTAAAAAGAACCATATAGTTCCCTCTCACTGAGCTTGATAGGGAAAGAACAAAACTATATATATATATATATATGTGTGTGTGTGTGTGTGTGTGTGTGTGTGTGTATTTAAAGATTTTATTTATTATTTTGTAGAGAGAGGGAAAGGTAAAGAGGGAGGGAGACATCAATGTATGGTTGCCTTTCACCTGCCTCCAGCAATGGACCTGGCTGGAGACCTAGCTTGTGACCTGGTTATGTGCCCTGGCTGGGGAGTCAAACCAGCTACCTTTGGGTTTGCAGGCCAGCACTTTATCCACTGTGCCACCAGCCAGGGCCAAAACTTATATATTTTTAAAGGAAAATGATAAAAACATCCCAAAACTCCTGTAAGTTCTGCTTAAGTGTTCCTATTTGGAATGAACAGTTCTGCCTTTTATAGGCCAAGAAGTTTGTATATATACAAAACTGGCTTAAAGCTGGTTTCTCTGCATAATGCACTGACAAGTGATGGGAATTTTGAATATTCTGGAGGCAACACTGGGAGAGGGGTTTAGGGAGCCTGAGAAGTATTGGGGTAGGAAGAGGAAAGAATGAGAAAAATTTTGAGATAAAGGGGATTATGCACCATGGAACCCCTTTTTTGTTGGGGAATCTCAATAGAAATACAAGCTCTCCATGATATAGGCCCCAGTTATCATCTAGACCTTATATATTACTTTTCTGCTCTGTCACTTTGCCCAGAACATGCTAGCCTCCTTGCTTTTCTTCAAATATGCCAAATTCAGCATCTGTGCATTTGCTCATCCTTCTGCCTAAAACTCTCTCCTTTCAGATGTCCACATGGATCACTTCCTCAGTTCCTTCAGGTTTCCCTTTTAAGTGCCACCCTTTCAATGAGTTTTCATTGATTCCCTGTCTAAAAGATGAGCTAAGCTTGTGTTCTTCCTTGCCATAATATTCTATCTAGTATGGTCCCTGCACGTATTTATTTACTTACTTGCTTGTTATTGGTCTCCCCCAAGAAAAATTTGTTTCTCTAAGACCAGTAACTTTTGACTCTTTTTTTGTTGTTGCTAATTCCCCAATGCCTGGAGCAATAACTGTTTTTTGAATGAATGAATGTTTAGGACTGTTTGAGGGTTTTGTTTTTGTTGTTGTTGCTGTGTTTTCTGATTACAACCAAAGGGTCATGGGAGCTACAGTTCTGGTTTAATACCTGTTCACTATATCAACTGGGTTAACTATGAAGGTCTTGCATTTATTAGTACTTTAGGAAATCTGAGTGAGATAAATTATCTGTTTTTTTCCTATCAGAATGGTTTGGCCACAAAAGATGGAATTAAGTGTGAAAATTATCAAAAGCAAGAAGTTGGAGCAAGAGGTTGGTTAGGAGAAACAGGAACTTCTAAAAAAGTCAATAGGTAGGAAAGGATGTATGATGATTTCTAGTACATGCATTTTAGGAACTTAATTCATTTAAATATTAAGGGGCAGTATTAAGGCTGAAGAAATTGATATTTGGGTTACATTATTTCCATGTATGATTTTTTTCCTTTGTACAGGGGGCTTTTTGAGAATAATATTGCTTATTTATCATTTCTCCAGTACACAGAAAAGATGCTCAATAGATGCTGCATAAATGAAATAGTATTAGGGAAAAGCTCTACAATGGTATTGCCAACAACCAAATGTTAGACATGTTATTTAGTCTGCTTTTGCAAAGTACTTTAATCTATAATATGAAAGTGCTGGACTTCATAATTAAGCCCTTCCCAGCTATAAAATATTCTATAACATTATCTGCTTATGTTTTGTGGAGACATGCACATACTTTCATTTAATGGAAATAAAGCTATGCTTCTTAAAAATTTCATTTGCAAATATATTTTAGTTAATATAGCTGCCATCAATTTAGCTTATAAAAGAGTATTTTCAATAATCTTTTAGCATGATAGATTAAGTTTTATGTTCCTAAAGCCATATCCTTTGAATGCTACTAACTTCACACTTCACTAATGGCAAGAATCTGATTAGAACTAATTTCATAGTGATTCTTTGACATTTTCAAATGTAGAAGTGTGCGTGCTTTCTGAATAAAAGCCAGAGCATATCATAAATTGTAAAAGTTACTATTAAAGTTCAGTCTAATATTGGATGGTAGTTACAAAATGTAAAGTGCCTGAAAGGCTAAACTCTTGCAAGATAAGAATTTCCCTGTCTCATTTTCTTTTGCTTTCAGCTCCATAGTCTCCATACCTGGACCCACTGTAACTTTTGTCTCTAGGCTGAGTTTATCTCATCAACCATTTTGTTAGTTTTATAGCTTCATTATTTGATAGACTTAAAATTGGAAAAGCTGACAATGTCTAAGCACATAGGCTAACAAGTCAGCTTTTACGTTACATTCAGTGAAGAAACTTAAACCTATGTACAGGGTCAGCATAGGAGGCAATAGGGACTACCTGTGACTTCCAAGTAACATAGGCACTGGCTGTTTGTCTCCAAGTACCAAAGTAATGGATCTGAAAGGTAACAAACTTTGGGGAGCACGTTTTGGATTGTGACATTTGTCACTGGACCATTAGATTCCAGTACTAGGAAGTAGGACTCAATTTCAGATCTAATAAATGATAGGATTGGTTCTACTGGAAGACTTATGCTCTTGGCTAGACTTAGTTCAGAAACTAAATAATGATCCTGCCCTACAATTGGTTTTGCTCTTATATTTTAGTGCTCCTTCTTGAGTCTTCCCGATTCCTTTCTCTAATATTGAAGGTATTTTTAGCCCCCTGCTTTCCCATGGCCTTTACTTTCTCTGTTTCAGCAATAATGATGGTGGAGACCAGAAGAGAGAACTTTTAATAAATAAAAGTTGTTTCAGATGTTGGTGTCCTCAGAGCACATGTTTAAGTACCCAGGTTTCTATGGAGGGAGGGGGTAGAAAAAGGAAAGAAAGAGTCCATTCATTGGGGTTAGCTTGACCAGGACACTTGTGACCTTTTTTCCTGAGGGGTAAGGGAAGATTTTAAAAAGTGAGTCAAGAAAGAGCTAAATTGAGGGAGAATGAAGATCATAATTTTAATTTGCAGGCTGTAAGCTGTTTTTTCAGTAGACAAGGAAAGTGAGAGGAGAGTGGCCAAGAGATTGAAAAGCATGAAAAAGGTTTGAAATAGTTCTTGTAGTTGAATGCAGGGCCCCTAAAGGTAGTTCATTTTCATCGATGAAATATGGTTGCAACTACCGTCGCCCTCCTTCCTAACCTCCCTTCCAGCCCTAAGATTTATTTTCATAGGGAGTGAACAGTAAGTTAAAGACGGAATTGCTAAACAGCAGTGATTATTCAGTTTAAATTTAGACAGTATAAATTTTTGGAAAACTGGTCTTTAAGCTTCTATGCCTTTTTCCTATTTCATGAAGCAAAGGCAAAGATTTCCTCTAAATTATCTTTCTTTTCTCTTAAAACTGCTGCTTTTTTCATTATAGGCATTGTTGTGGATTTTCCCCCCTATTTATCCTTTACCTTGATTAGTTGGTCTTACTGACATTACTTCTGAATGTTGGGAAACTGGTTTTACGGTAAACATGATATCCTCCTTGTACAGAGATAAAAAATTCAGGCAAACTTTTTGAAAACAGTTAGGATAGAGAATGTAATCCATTCTACCATTAGCCAAGGTATGGTATGTGGCCCCTCTCAGATCTGAAGCCAAAGAGCAGACTGAAATGTATAGATACAAAGCTAATATTCATTAAATGTTTTTTGTGAGTCAGGATACTACTATCAAAACAGAGTGCCCAAAAAGGTGCCCTTAGGCTTAGAAGGTGTGATGGTTACTTTATATGTCACCTTGGATATGCCATGGTACTGAATTTTTGATCAAATATATGTCTCAATATTACTGTGAAGGTATTTTTTAGATGTGATAAAATTTGAATCAGCAGATTTCAAGTAATGCAGATCACTCTTCCTAATGTGAGTAGGCCTGATCTAATCAGTTGAAGGCATTAAGAGAAAAGACTGAGGTCCCCAAAGAAAAAGAATTCTGATTTCAGACTGTCTTTGGACTCAAGAATGTAAAATAAGGACTTGCTAGAATTTGCAGCCTGATAGCCTGCCCTGTAAATTTCAGACTTTGAACTCCCACAAGTGCATGAATCAATTCTTAAAATCTTTCTGTGTGTGTGTATTCTGTTTCTCTGGAGAACCCTAATATGGAAGGAAATTGATTAAAAATTTTTTTTTTTCCTAATGGTTCAATGATTACCTATTTAGGATGAAGAATACTGTATAGTTAAGACTCATCAACTGGGACAGACTCTCTACCCAGGAAAATGTGTATACATGCACATACATATAAAAATTTGCATACTTAAGATGCACAGGAATTAAGAACTCTTGCTTTAGGTTAGATGTCAAACTGATTCATTTCTAAGTAAAATGCTGTAAGTCTTTCTAGGTTGGAGATATCATTGAATTTCCTCAGGTTATAGGTAGGAATCAAAGGCCAAAAATACGCTGGCAAACAAGAATGTGATTTGTGTTCTAAGGCTTCTGAAAGGGTCCGAGGTGAAAAAGTATGCTTTTGAAGGATACTAAAACTGCAAAATGCATATATATCCTGAAGCAGTTGCTTGCCAATATAGGGTATGTAGCTGGAAAGTTAATGGGCAAAGAGGGCTCTTTGACAGCTGAGTTAGTACAATGATTTTACCAAATAAAGGAGAAACCCAGCTACTGGAGGAAAACAGGAAGCAGGCATAAAGGAGAAAATTCTAGACAGGCACTGATTTTGAATCCCACCCTATCAAGGGAGGATTGTTTAAATCCCTCCCACAATCTAGAATATACTTATTCCTTTTTATTATATGGGAAACGCTTCCATTCCAGATGTTTCATGAATATTTTACAGTGAATTTCAGAGAGTTGGTGTTCAAAGTGGTACTTTCTCAAGTAATGATCTGTGACCCATAAGTTGAGCAAAAAAGGTGGCTGTTAAGGATTAATACAAAAAGGACTTAGATTCTGCAAAAGTTAGTAAAAATTTAATAGAAAATAACTAAGTATGAAATAAAGCAGGACAAAATATCAAGGATGTTATATGCTGAATTTAAAACTTCTGAGACCATCAGTTAATTTGCTTTTCCAGAAAATTAATTTTTATATATATTAGAAAAAGCTTGTTCTGTTATCCCCATGCATATATTTAAAACTTTTCATTGAATCATTGCAATATAATTTAATGCTGCACTGTTACCAAAAAGATTCAGACCCTTGTATGCCAAGAATTGTAAATTGTGAAAGGGCGAATACTATTTAACATGTGCATATATTTTTGCACTCAATTTAATGCCAGGTGAGGTTCAGTCAGATCTACTAGTGTGGGCTCAAATGATAGGGTAATATTTTGTTGTGCCCTGGGAAATAACGATGTAACAAATTCTGTATATAACACAGTATGATAATTTTATGTCAACTTGACTAGGCCAAAGGGTGCACAGATATTTGATTAGAAATCTTTTACTTTCTCTGAGGGTGTTTTTGGATGATTACATTTAAATGGGAAGACCAAGTATATCGGACTGCCCTCAAGAATGTGCATGGGTTTCAATCAATCAGTTGAAGGCCTGACTCAAACTGAAACATTGGCTTTTCCTGGGCATACACACTGGTCAGCCTTCAGACTGGAACTATTAGTTCTCTTGGGTCTCAGGCTTGCCAACTCATCCTTGTAGACATTAGGACTTGTCATTCTCTGTAATCATGTGAGCCAATTAAAAAAAAATTAATGTTGTTGTATTATGGTTGTCCCATTTTTCCCCCCATTGCTCTCCCCTGCCCCACCCACCCAATCCAGTCTTCCATAGTCAATACCCACCTTGTCCATATTCATGGGTCATTTATACTAGCTCCTTGACTAGACCCTTCCCCTTCCCCTTTTTCCCCCATCTCTTCCCCCTCCCTACTCCCCTGTGGTCACTGTAAGTCTTCCTTGTTCCCATGCCTCTGGTTCTATTTTGCTCATTTATTTGTTTTGTTTATTATTTTTCTGCCAATTCTTTATAATCTGTTCTATGTCTTATCTCTATCTCTGAATCATCCTGTTGGTTCCATATTTCTGCAAAACTATGACTAATATAAATTGTATTAGAAATAGTTTAACATTTATTTAAAATTTTCAACTCTTCTATGACTGTTCGTAACAGTGTCATTCTAAGCTTCGTATTCTTGCATAACATTTACGCTTATAGCCATTATTTTAAAAATATATTAAAATTACTGTTAAAACTACAAGTAGTAAAAAAAATCAAAGCTTTGGAAATAATCTGATTTAGTTTAAAATGAAATAACATTGCGTTATATTAATGATTCAAATGATGTAATTTACATGAATCAAAGACAGAAATATAAAACATTATTACAGAAATTCTTCTATAAAATCACTAAATATTTAAAGATAAGAAAATATGGAGGTTTTTAAAGAGAAGCTACTTTTGTTGGGGATCATTTTCATGGCAATGAAAATTGCTCAAATCCTCAGTGTGTTTACACAATGAAATTTTGAAGAGAGTTTTACAGTGTCTGCCAAGTTACAAAATCATTTGAAATAAAGTAAGCATAAAAATAAGGCATTCAAATTCAGGATAAGTGAAACAGTTTAATGTTATCAAAAATTTATGCAAACAATTTGAATCTGATGCTGAAAATGTACTTATTAAATGACATTCTATTATATTGCAACAATCAGATTGGTGAGCAGCTAGGAAAATACAATTAGTACATTATCTGAAAATAAAGCTAAGAGGAGGCTATAAGGATGTGCATAAAAGTTACTTGACTAGTTTATAGGCTGACATTTTTACAATTCAACTGGACAATTGAAAAGATATTTGAGACTTTTCGATTTGTTTTTTTTTGTAGTGTATATGAACATAAGGATATTTATTATTTGTAAATCACTTTTAACAACAAGAAGAAATTTATTTCAAGATTTTAAGGAAAAATTTAACAAAGTTAGCGTGCTATCTTTAAATGACACAACAGAATATTTCATTATAAAGATTTAAATTTGCTTAAGAGCCCATTATCCATGCTCTTTCAAAATCAACACAACTCTAGTTATATGCCACATTTTAAGCTAATCCATTTGTAAATATTATCTCAATATTCTATAAGGTAGATATGATTAGTATTTCTAACTTACATCTTAAGGAGATGGTTTAAAGAGGTCAAGGTCAAGTAGTAATTAAATAAGGGGAGAAGAACTCTAGCCTTAGGTCTTTAGAACTTTAAACATTACTTTCTCAACCGCTATTATACTATAACTTACACTGATTCAACTTTGAAGTTATTTCCCATGAATCTTTTATCATCTTTGTGAATCAGTTATGATCAAGTGTAGCATGAAGTTGCAGGGTATGCCATTCAAACCTGTTTCATTTAGAAATGAATTTTTTTTGTGAGTCAGGATTTTCTGCTAAATGTAAAGCAAAGGAAAATTCAGAAAAATAGAATGTTGAGGTTGAGGCTACTATAACTCCATAACTATAATTCAAAAATTTATAAAGAACACTATTCATTGTTCTTATTTAATTACTTTAAAATTAAGTATCTTTTTAAAATTTAGACTTACAAAGTATGATATACGAAAGTTAATATTTTTATCTCTTAATTCTTTTCTATATTGGAGTTAAGATTTGATTTGAAAAATTATGGATTTTTATACAAAAGTAACATTTATATTTATGGCAGATTCTCTGTTGTTTTAGTGATAAAAACTTCAATACAACCAAAAACCATCTCAGCTCCAAGTCTTCAGATTGAATATTGGATTCTTATCAATGAATAATGCTGTTTACAAATAACTTCATTTCAATACACCAGATATTTAAGTAAAAAATTTAAAAAGAAACCAAAGTAAATAAAAAGTGTTTTCAAGAAAAAGTGAACTCCCAGTCCATCAATAAGACTATATAAATTATTCATTAGACAGTATTTTACTGTTATCAAAAATAGATATCATTCTTTGTGGTATTAGTTTCAATTTTCTAATTAATATTTGCCTAATATTTCAGTTTTTCTGAATCATGAAGGGATTGGTAAAACTTTATCAGTTTTTTCACATTGATAGATTATTTTTATAAAATTATCTTTACCTGTCTGTTATGATGCATTTGTCATTATTATTTTGCAGGACTAAGTCAATCTCTATTTCAAAAATAGCCTCCTTTTTATAATTTATTCTTTTACAATAACAATATCTGAAATTTTATCCTTTTGTAATAAGTTTTTGTTTTAATCAGATAGCATAAAATGTTTTATAAACTCTTAAACTGTTTTTAATCTGTAGCAGGTATCAGAATAAAACAATTCTACAACTAGTAGTACACATCAAATTCAAACAGCAAAATAAGTACAATTGTTTTTTTATCTTCCTAATACTGCATAGCCAATTTCATATTCAACTATGTCAGAATTAGCTGTGACCAAACTATGCAGAGCATCAATTTGCAATGGCTTGTAAATATAGGCCTACAGGTTGTAGGATTAATATTTTTCATGCACAGCAAATCAGGACAAACATATTTTCTTCAGTCATGTCAGACCTTGACATATTCACATGCCTTTCACAACCAAGACCAAGAAATACACATTATAAAAAACTGATTTGATAAATGAAGAAGCTGACAAGCACCAGCTTTAGGTATCATTTTAGAGATTCCAAATTTATGATCTATGTGAAAAACTTGTTTTGATATATACCAATTAGTGGGTCCAAAATTACATTTTTAGTGAATAATGGTAGTATCTACATTGTCTTAGAAATAATTAAAAAAATGAACACAGTTTCTTCTTTACCTACCTTAATAGTTAACAATTAAGGCATCAGGTAATAGTGATATTTACTATAACATAAGCATTTTTTGCATATTAAATGAAAAATTTAGCAAAGACACCTGGCTTGAGAAGAAAAGGGGAATAGAAAGAGGATACCTTGAGCTACATAGACATATTTGCTGGATGAGTTTGGACAAATTTATTAAACTTCTGTGTGGTACTTTTTTTTCATCTGAAATAGGGGATATTAAGAGCTACCTTACATGTTTTTGTGAGGATTAAATTTTAACTTGGTGTAAAATTATTGGTATAGTTGGGCTGCCAGTAGGTAGTAAACTTTCCTGCCCTCATTTTATCAGTTTTCTCTCAAAAATGATCTAGAACTGCACTGTCTAAGATGGTAACTACTAGTCACATGAGGCTATTAAGCACTTGGCATATAGTTACTCTGAACTGAGGTATGCTATAAGTATAAAATATGTACACATTGGATTTTGAGGACCATTATAAGAAAAGTGATGCAGAATATTTAATAATTGTACCGATTAGATATTGAAATGGTACTTTAGGTATAATAGGGTGCACAAAATATATTATTAAATTAGTTTTACCTGTTTCTTTTTTATTTTTATGTACTATATGAAAAATTTTAACTGTATATACTTGTATCTCATGTTACTATCTCTATTGACTAGTGCTAATCTACAAATGAGAAGGGTCAAGCACTCCAAAATTCTAATAAAATTCCTAATCCATACAATAAGAGGAAAAGGTTTTACTGTGTTTTCATTCTTTAAAGTCCTGTAGAAAAGAATCCTATTTTATTACAATCTCCTATACAAATTATGCCAACAAGCAAATATTTTTTGATTAGGCTCCTTAGAGTTACAAGGTGAAAAGTTTTTCCTGATTTGTCTACTATAATTTAAAAAATTAGAATAAAGTAGAAAAATCAGATTGTAGATTCTGTCCTCTCTCCCTTGTATGCAATGACTGCATCAGGCATCAGGCAACACTCAAGCACTTATTTCTTACAATTAATGGAGCTAAGTGTCTTCCTGAGCTACCTTCATATTTATCCAGGTCTTGACCAGCCAGATACCTTCACCTAAAGATGGCTTAAGCCAACTTCTGAGAAGATACAGTGACAAGAAGAACTGTTAATATTAACTAGTCTGACCAACTTCTCCACGTGGAAATAAAGCATATTTTCTAAAAGGAAGTCTGATAATATCTTTTCCCTTAAGATCTTCCTTAAAATCTTCAATTACTTCTTATGGTTTTAAGTAAAATTTATTTGTATTTTAAGTAAAATACAAAGCTTTTTTTTTTTCTTCTTGTCCCTATAAAAGTGTAGTCCTCTATGGGGAAAAGGGTTCCTACCTGTTGAATGTCTCCTATAGGTGATGCAGTCCACCCACATTTGGCCTAACCACACTTCTTTGGGGATAATGAGAGGTAGGAAGAATTGTTTACTTTGCTGTTCCTCTTCTGGTAAGTTTTTCTCCAAAAAATACTCTTGTTTTTTTGCATCCATTCCTCTAGAGTTAATATTACAGGAGAGAGAGAGAAAGAGAGAGAGAGAGAGAGAGAGAGAGAATAAGTATATATCTTATATATAAGGATATTAGTGTTAATTGCTAACAAACACAAACACAAAGATTGAAGTGGAATAAAATTATTGCAGTTTGGATTTTATATGGCCACAGAAGACCTCATGTAGAAAGTGGCATTTGAGAAGACTATGAAAGTAATACTATAACCCTGTAGCTTTATCTGGACCCTTGAAATTAGGAATAAGGCTTACCAGAGTTTCAATGCTTCCTCCATACACTCACTCTGAGTAAATGTGAGAAAATGCTGAAAGTATGAGTAAATATGGAAAATGCTAAGCAGCAGACAGACAACTTGTTGATGAGGCTTGCCTCAGTGCCCAGGGAAATGCAAATGGTCCTCTTGAGAGAAAAGGAATGCTTTTCATTCTCCATGTATTTTATTTTCAGTCATGATTATAGTCTGTGGTTCAAAAATTTTCAAAACATGAATCTACTCTAGGCTCAATAGATAGCCACATGTTTAGCTTGGTAGGTAGGAATCAATAGAAAAAAAAAGTAGAATAGGGAGATATTTACTGCAGTAAGGATAGGAATTATAATTATTTCAAACACATACACACATTCAGCTATTTGTTTGCTAGGCAATGATGTAAACTGTAGTTCTTCCTGTGGGTCGTGGATGAAAGAGTTCGAAAAATATTGTGCTAAGTGTAAGAGGACTTCCCAAATGGTGTCTCTTGAGGGGTTAAGATAATGGAAAAGGCAGGAAGGAAGGAGTAATGGGCTCTTATCTCCAGGAAAAATGAAAGTATAGGGCTAAAGGAAGATAATCGTGCATCCCATTTACTCCAATCTGTTGAATTAAAAGTTATATTTAATAGCTTGTGTTTTTATTTTTTGATGTTCCTCATATATGTATATGTGCACATGTACAGTTTTTATATTTCTGTGTATGTTTATAGTTCACTATAATGTTACTCATTCCTGAGGCCTATAAACTTATGTTCAACGGAAGTCAAGGAAGTTTTGGTTAGCACACCACAGTTTACATGAACAGAATCCTAAGAACTAGGGGGTGGTGGAAACTACTGTAGAAGGCTGAGTCTGTGGTAGCTTCTGCAAAGAGAGAAGGAAATGAGGAACACGGGAAGCTAGTAGAAACCTGTAGAAAGGTCTAAGGTCTGAGCTGTAGAAAATTTCAAATAGGTCCTAAAACTCAGGCCATATTGGAATTTTCTGAGATTCAATTTGGTCTTTTGATTGTTCTCTCGACACAACTTGCTTATTAAATGTGTCTCTTCTAATTTTTCAGTTAATACAAGTGATTCTTAAATCTGTGTCCATAAGCATGCCATCTTTTGAATTCTAACTAATATCTTCCAATGCCTGCTGAGCAGTGCCACTTTGAATATCTCTTTCATTATGTTTTCTGACTCCTAGTCTGAGAGTCTAAATTTCATCCAGGGATAGATTTGGCAGGTTAAGCCCACTAGAGATATCTGTGAATGAGAAAATAAAGCACCTTTTGGTCTTTCCTAAAGACATGAAAAACAGAAAATCAAGCTTTACCTGGTTGATTAAAAATATATAAGACTATAAAGAACTCTATAGCCTAGGTGATGAGCCACATTAACCCACATCAAGAAGGGC
This sequence comes from Noctilio leporinus, assembly GCA_004026585.1. Taxonomy (NCBI): domain Eukaryota; kingdom Metazoa; phylum Chordata; class Mammalia; order Chiroptera; family Noctilionidae; genus Noctilio; species Noctilio leporinus. The sequence continues at coordinate 47,433 of PVIW01005849.1, read as the reverse complement.
AGCCTGTGATAGAAGGAGCTGTCTGTTACACTTAGTTTAGGAGAGAAAGAGGAGGGAATCTTGAGATTTTCTAATAGAAGAAAAGAAAGCTTGTTTCTTTAATTCAGTGGAGTGTGTGTGTGTACATAGGTGTGTTTTCTCTGAAGCAGTACCTATCTATTTTTATGTTGTTTCTGTGATCCTGTCTTACCTACAAATTGGTGTCCTTTGGAGAGACACAAACTACTTTTAGATTAACACAGTTTCAAAGATGTTGAAAATCATCATGCCTGGCTTTAGTCTTTCCCATTTGGATCTACTGTTATACTTCAATTCTGAGGAAATTACACTTATAATATTTTTATTTTCCATTGAACAGAACTTGTAATTACATTAAGCTTCCAAACTTAGGCTCTATAGAATCCTCTGATTTTTAATTTAAAAAGAAGTCCTAACATTTGTCTTTCGCTAGCATTTTGGTTTTCTTTCTGATTATTCACAATGCCTCAAGACATAGTTCAATGATACAGAAATTTTATTTGAAAGTTCCTTTTATAACTTGGGATAAAAGATGTAAAGTTATTTAGGGAGAGAATTGCTTTTTTACACTCTTACATTTCTTGAGCTCCAGTTTCCTCTTACCAACATTATTTTTGCTATCCTTGACAGAGAAGATGGAAATAAAATAAAAGTTGAGTGGTATCACTTTTTCTTTGTCATGTATTATAAAAATGTTACTCTGAAGCAACATGTTCATTTTCTTTGAATATAACTTCAAAACCCTATCTCTCATGTCTTTAGCATTTTTTGGCAAACTTCACTACATTCTGGTTATTGATCTTTTAAAAAATCATTCTTATACTTCTTAGCCACTCAAATTTTTGTTCTTGGTTATACCCTTTTCTTCTCTCATTTGTGCATGTTCTCACTCGCTCTCTCTTGTTTTTTTTTTTTTTTTTCGCATGTTCTCATTTATTGATACATTCAACTGCCATTTGTCTTTTTCATAGCCCAATGATTATTGTGACCATGAAATATGAATTATGATAATAGATTCTGTGCTTATGGGTTATTATGGAGAAAGTAAGAGACAAAGACAGAGACAGATAGAGATCTTTGTCATCAAATGTGTAGGTTCAATTTTTCTTCATTAAAAATCATTTCGTATGTAACATTTCTTTTGCCATCTTAAAAACAAGCACAAGTTTTTTTCACATTTTGTTTAATTTTTTTTGAACAATGCAAATTTTGATATATTGAGTTGGCCAAAAAGTTCATTTGCTTTTTCTGTAAGCTGACTCTAGTAATGCTTATTGTCTTTAATTTCATTTGAAACAATTCTGTTAGATTGTAATATGACAGGTGTTATATTAACATACCTTTTAAAAAACCAAATTGATGAATTTTTGTGTAGCTATTTTAATATTGAAGATGGAAGAAAATATGGAACATTTTGACATACTGAGCTTTATTTCAAGGAAGGTAAAAACAAATGAAACTAAAAAGAAGCAGGATTTGTTCAGTGTACAGAGAATGTGCTGTGACTGATTGTGTCAAAAGTGGCTTGCCAAGATTTGTGCTGGAGGATTCTCTCTGGATGATGCTTCACTTCTTGGGTAAACCAGTTGAAATTGATATGAACAAATCAAGACATTAATTGAGAACAATTAACATTATAGCACATGGAAGATAGGGGACATACTCAAAATATCCGAATGAATAGTTATGGTGAAAATGAAAAATTTGTCCTTTTATTTTACAGAAAAAACTAAATAGACTTTTAGGCCAACTCAATAGTGTAAAATAGAACTGGATTTGGTTAATTATCCAGTGAAATGTTAGAAAGTTCCAAATGGTGGTAGAAACAATACTTATAGCAATGAACTTGAAGAACTATGTAGAATGTTGTATTGCTCATGGGGATCTGGGAGACTAAGAAAAATGAATGTACACTGAAGAGGATTTAGACATATTAGCTATTAATTCCATTACACATGTAAGAAATAAAGGTTCAAGAAATTTAGGCTGATTTATTAATAAGAGTAAGGAAGCAAGGAAGCATTTAACTCTTCAGGAAATTGTTTCCTGAAAGTCAGTGGTCAGACTTGGGAATTATTTATTTATTCTTTTCTTTTCTTTCTTTCTTTCTTTTTAATACCATGGGCAGTCATTTATTTTGTCAGGCATTGGACCAGACGGTAAAGACACCGGAATGGAAAAACTTGTTCTTTCTTTCAAGGTAGTTACAATTGATGGAGAAGACAGATAGAACAATTCAAAATGGTATCAATATATATAAGAGACCTCAGAAATACACTGTCTTCCACCACATTGAGTTTGTAAATTAAGTGTTCTTGTGTGTATGTGATGATTTTTTAAAATTTAGATTTAAAATTTTCAATTAAAGTTGTTGTACATTTTATTAGTTTCTGGTTGACACCCCAGTGATTAGACATTATATAACTTAAGTGATCATCTTGATAAATCTCTTACTATCTGACACTATACATAGTTATTAGAATATTATTGACTACATTCCTATGCTGTACTTTATAGTCCCATGACTACTCTATAACAACCAATTTGTACTTCTTAATTCCTTAACTTTTTTCACCCATCTCTTCAACCACATCCCATCTGACAACATCAAAATATTCTATATCTCTGAGTCTGTTTCTATTCTGCTTGTTTATTTTATTTTATTTATTTTTTGATTCAGTAGTTGATAAATTGTATTTATCGGCATTTTATTGCTTGTATTTTTTATCTTTTTATTCTTCTTCTTCTTAAAGAAGATCTTTTAACATTTCATGTAATACTGATTTGGTGGTATTAAACTCTTAACTTTTTCTTGTCTGGGAAATGTTTTTATCCGTCCTTCAATTCTAAATGATAGCTTTGCTGGGTAGAGTAGTCTTGGTTGCTTTTCATCACTTTGAACATTTATTGCCAATCCCTTTTGACCTCCAAAATTTCTATTAAGAAGTCAGTTGACAGTCTTATTTTGGGAGCTTCCTTGTAGGTAACTGTCTCCCTCTTGTTTTTAAGATTCCCTCTTTAACCTTTGGCATTTTAATTATCATGTGTCTAGATGTGGGTATTTCTTGGGTTCATTTTGTTTGAGACTCTTCACTTCTTGGACTTGTGTGTCTATTTCCTTCACAAAGTTAGGGAAATTTTCTATCATTATTGCTTCAGATAGTTTTTCAGTTCCTTGTGCTCTCTCTTCCATTTCTGGCACTCCCATAATGTGACTGTTGGTATGATTGAAGTTGTTCCAGGGGCTCCTTACACTATCCTCCACTATCCTCAAGTATTTGAAATTTTTTTTTTTTTGCTGTTCTGATTGGGTGTTTTTTGCTTCATGTATATTAACTCCATCACCAATTTGATTCTTAGCTTCATCTACTCTACTATTGATCCCTATAATATATTCTTCACCTCAGTTCATATATTCTTTATTTTTGACAGGCTCTTTATGTTTTCTATCTGTTTTTGTTTTCTACCTACCTCTTTGTTGGAGTCCTCACTTAGTTCATCTACTCTTCCCCTAATTTCATTGAGCATCCTTAATAATCAGTGTTTTGAGCTCTGTATCTGGTAGATTGCATATCTCCATTTTGTTTATTTTTTTTCCTGGAATTTTATTCCATTCTTTCATTGGGACATGCTTCTTTGTCACCTTATTTTGGCTGTTTCCCTGTCTTTGTTTCTATGTATTAGGTAGAGCTGCTATGTCTCCCTGGTTTTGTGGAGTGCCTAATGTAGTAGGTGCCCCTGTAGGGTCCAGTGACTCTAGGATCACCCAAGCTGGGCACTCCATGTGTGTCTCCTGTGTGGGCTGTGTACACCTCATGTTGTTGATGAGTTTTATTGCTGTTGGCATGTTGTTGGGAGGGGTTTATCCCCCAGGCCAATCACTGCAAGGACTGTCTGCGACTTTGACCACATGGAAGGTCAGCTGTGCAGCAACTACTCCACAGTGGGAACCCAGTGGGGCTTTGGTGCCCGCTAAAGTCTGTCCCTGCCCCTTGAGTATATTGCTTGTGGAGGTGGTTGGGTAGTGGTGCTTTGATTTGATTTGAAGCTGTCCATCAGGTGCTCTGGATTGAGGGTCTCAACCTCCCAGGTATAGGCCAATGTCAGCCACTGCCTGAATTCTGCTTGGGGCTACCTGGCACGAGCTACAGAATGATCTGCAGATGGCTGCTTCTTGTGCTGAGCTTAGAGATGCCCAGGTGGGGCCAAGCTGTGAACCAAGACCAGCTGCTGATAGAGCCTGACCCAGGGCCACTTATCAAGAGGTATGGGACATGCTGAGGCCAGATGCTGCTTGTTTGAGAGATTTTAGGGAAATTTGAAGCATGAGTTAAGACAGGCCATTTGTATGGAAAAGCCACTGTGTGTAGCTTGGATGTGCCCAAAATTTTGGTGGAGTGAGGCCTCAGTGGATCTGGCTGGGCTGGGCAAACAATGTGAGCCAGTTGATGGAGTCTCAGATATGGTGCCTACCTGTCAGGAATCTGGGGTGAGGGCTCTTCAAAGGAACAGTGGTCTCTGCCAGCACTTATGTCTGGGAGAAAGCTGTGTTCCCTCAGCTCTTGCCCTGATGCTGGTCAAGTCACCTCTTCCTTGGATATGTCTGTTGCCTTTTAAGGCCTTTCCTGTGGACTGGAGCCCAGGCCTTGAAGAGGAACTACCTGGAACTCCAGAAGACCTCAGCCTTAATCCCTGCTGGTTTTTACAGCGGAATTTATGGAAACTTCTTTTCCTGGCACTGGACCGCTGGGCTTGGGGGTCATGGTATAGGGCTGGTGTCGCTTGCTCCGCAGGGGGAACCTCTCAGCTGAGGTAAACCCCTTAATTTTTATCTGCCAAACGTGGTTGTGGGGACCAGCTCATTCAGTGTCTGTGCCCCTCCTACCCTTTTCTATGTGCTTTCTTCTTTGATCCCCTAGTTGTAAGACTTCCATTCAGGCAGATTGCAGGCACTTCCTGAAGGATGGTTCTGTGTTTAGTTGTAACTTTGTGATTGTGGAAGGATCCGAATATCATGTTTACTTATGCTGCCATCTTGATGGGAAGTTCCAGAATATTTTTTTTATTCCAAGCCATTTGCACATTTGTTTTCTTTTGTCTTACCATAGTTCCTAAGGATTTAGTCCACATATTTATATTTCTCCACATATCACTACATGAGTTTCTGCCATGTTCTTCCCATTGAAAGATACAGAGTTCTAGAGTCAGGACTGCAGTTAAAGGAATGGCACTTGTTTGAGTCAACATAACTTTTTAAGTACTTTTCTTGACTTGCAGTATCAAATGTAAGAATATTAAGATGTATAAAGCACTTTAAACACACATAAGCTATTTTTATTGGATTATGCAGGAAGTATAGGCTTTAGCTGAAAGAAGTTGCTAGCATACAAAAATGCTGAAGAATATTTTTAAACTAGAAATAAGAGGAAAACCAGTATGTTAAGAGAATCTGAAACTTGGATTAGTTCAGGTAGTCAAAAAGAAAGTTAAGAGAATGAAGAAAATAAGATGAAGGGGGGAATGATTAAATAATCTACTACTGATTAGAGTAAGTGATAGATACATAAAATGAATACCCTATGTTTAAAAAAAATCTTTCGGTACTTTGCCTTTTTCCTATTTCTCTATTTCTTTTTACCCTACTTTAATCTTTTTTAAACAAAGGTAAGTTGCTTAAGATAGAGAAAATGCCAGCAAATATCCATTGGGGATCATAGAGAAAGGATAGAATGTATTTTATTTATATTATGACTTGAATCACACAAGGATTTAAAGCTTCAGAGATGAACATGCTATACTTGAAAGGTCTGCACCTCTGAAATATTAGCAGTTATTAATTTCATTTTTAAAAGAATAGTTGTCATTTGGTCATGCCTCATTTCAAATAGCAGTTTTGGCATACCATTCCTTGGTCCAGAAGTTAAATTTTTGTATTATGTGTAAATTGTCAAAGTCAAAGTTATTAGTTGATACTTACTAAACATAGTATAATAGAACTGCTGTTTACAGGATCATAAAAATGATTATCTACAGTTCAACAAAGTTTCATATAAGAGCACACTCTTCTACATTATGGATAGACAATAAATAAATAAATAAAACCCCAAACACATTCAATCTACTTAGATTTTAAAGCTGATTAGTCTACTTTAAACTAGTGTTATATGAGAGTTAAAATTTAGCAATAAAGCGCTCTAAGTTTTATCCTTTTGAAGTTTATTAAGTCTTTAATAAAGTGAAGTGCATTAAATAGATGCATTTATTATGTCTTCTACATTAGGCAGAAATTGGTATGAAGAGTTTTAAATCATGTTCATCCTCTCAAAGTGGTTTAAAATATGCTTATGTACAGCAACTAAGTATAATCAAGTATTTTTATTATAGTAATTTGAAAAATTTCCATTATAAATCATCTAAAAAATATTCTTGCTGAAGACAGAACTTAACAATGAGCTTGAAAATGTACTTTTGTTTTTCAAATCCTTAGCCATATATATTGATTTAGGTTTTTTATCAAATCTGTTTCAATAGATCAAAACTTACTCTAGCTCTGCCTGAGGTTATACAGTTTAACAGAGGACAGCATTTTGTACCAGCTAGCTTTACAGAGTAGAATGAAAACATGTTTGCAGTTTAAGGACGTAGTAGTTTTTATGATTAAATTTTCAGATGAAGAGTTGCAGCATCATGCAGTGAAAATAACACAGGGCTGGAGTTCAGAGAAGTGAATTGGAGCTCATTCATGGGTTGAGTACCCTTGGGAAGTCACTGGGACTGTTTGAGGCTGTTTTCCTCTGTACTGTAAGGGGAAATACTACTCACAGCATCATTTAGAAGCAATCTTGGTTTTCTACTGACTAGGCAATAAATATTTTTTATTTGTAGAAGAAATAGGGTTTTATTATTCAGTAAACATATAGTCTAAGCCTTAATTATTGCACAACTTCAATATTTAGTTATTTGGATATATTGAAGTTAATTTGTTCATTAAATGATGATTTAGTTTTGGAAGGACTACTGCATTTGTGTGACATAATGATCCTGATTTTATTATATTATTTGGTGATGAAAAAAAACAAGGTGTATGGCCACTGTGCATATCCACAGCCAGATTTAGTACATAATGAAAAATCTACAGGTTTATAGAACCTCTAAAACTTTAGATGCACATCATTTCAGATGAGAAAAAAAAATGTTAGCCTGGATTATTTTTATCCTTGTAACAAATCTAAGGCAGTTTAGCAACTCAGCAACTGTAAATATCTACCTTTGGGGTTGCATGGGGTTGCTAGAAATTATATGAAAAAATCTAGCTTAGTAGTGACCTCTAGGTTTTATTTTCCTAGTTGCTAGAAGAGGAATGTTTTTGAGAAGCAGTGTGTTTAAGCTCCAGGAGATTAGGGTGTGGGTATGAGCCAAGGCATTGTTGGATGCTGTTTGATGAGGTGACTTATTTGTGGAGTGGGACCAACAACTGTGTTGGAAGCTAGGTGATTTGGCCTGAGGCACTGCTATAATGGTAGACACATGTGCAAGAAGATTAATGGGAAACCAGGCTTAACAGAATGTTGAAGTGTTGAAGAGGGAACTTAAAAGACCTTGTCTATCTGGATTGACCTTCAGGTTGATACCAGGTAGAGCCAAGTGTGCTACATGCTGTTTGGCTTGGAGTGAGAGTTAATTTGAATCAACCCTTCCACATGAAATGTTAACCAAACATCCAGTGTAGGGTTTAAAAATGTATTCAATACAATCTTGAAAATATTTGATACTTCAAATAATTTTCTCTAGCCTCTGAGATACCTTGCACTAAAACTGTCATTCTACTGAAGTAATTTCTGAAATATTAGTTTCTACTTTTGCTCTTTTGCTCCCAGGGCAACTATGCCTCAGAACCAAAACAGGTTCTTTATTTTATTTTTTTTCCCTTTCTTATTTTTCAGTTCTGAAATAACCCATCCTGAAGACATAAACAACCCAGTTTGATGGGTAGCCAAGACTCTGTCCTGATACAGATCTCCTTCTACTCTTTCATTTCGTACACCCAGGAGCATTAAACATGAATTCTGACCCACCAACGCAACCCCAGAATTGAGAAGAAATACACTGCAGCTAAAAAGTAGGTGGAAATAAAAACATTGCCTCAATTTGATAATATTAAATGTATTGGGTAGATAGCCTTCAAGAGAAAGGATAAATAACCTACATAATGAAGAATTAGTTAGCAATGTTATGTAAATATTGTAGCAGCATCAATGAGGAGGTAAGCAGAAGTATTTTAAGACACTATATTATACAATACCCTGTGCACTGTTTCCTGGTGATAAGGTTTTCAAAGCATCTTTATAAGCTCTTCTTCTCTGTTGTGACAGGATTATTTTTGCACCTTTGGAAAGCAACTGAAAAAGGAAGCTTGGAACAAAATGCTGCCTAACAAAGCAGCTATACTCAAATAGCTTAAACTGTAAGAAAGAACTGATTCAAAATACAAGAATAGATTTAAGATATAAGATTAGAATTCTTTTTTTTCCCATTGCCATGTATTCTTGTCAGTGCAGTAAAATGCTAAAATGGCAAAGGATGAAATTGTTTTTGATTATTACACTGAATTTTAGATAGTCACTGTATCCAGAAAAAAACACATGTAATGGATAAAGTTGCATGAGTAGGTAATGTAATGTATAAATTATCCAAAAGGAAATAGTTTAGTTACTGGTGTCAGTAAATTGACCATCCTAGTCAATTTACTACTACTCAGAAAATGTTGACAATACATTTTCACCTTGCTATACTCTTTAAAACCTCATATTAGAATGATAAATATTTAAATATTTTGGAACTACCTAGATTTTAAATATTTCTTTGGAGACTGTTGATTTGACAGTGGTGCACAGAATACTGAAATTCACAAATTCTAAATCTTATTTAGATCCTGGTTTAAAAAATATTAATTCAATTTAGTGAAATGGTAAAAGGTAGGTAGTAGGGAAAATAGCAGAAGAAATGAAAATGCCTTAGGTAATCAAAAATTGGTTATAATTAATAAACTCCTATACACACAAGTTTTGATTGTTTGCCTATATTTATATCACTTGTAGACTACTTACAGAGAATGTTTAATTGAAGGATGCATTCTTTCCTATATTCTTCCTATTGTCATTGATTGTATTAGGTATATTTTAGTTAAGAGGCCACCCCAGAAGGAATATGTCAAAATAGAAGCTAGAAGCCTAAATGTGCTTAATTAAAGTAGATAGAAACACAGGTACAAGAAAAATCTTCAGGTTGAAAACAGGTCAAAAGAAAACTAAGTCAAAATATAGAAATGTCAGCACAGGCTAAAATCTAGGAGTTGCATCCAGGTAATCAAAGGAGTTCAACAGGGAATAGATGAGAGCTGGATGTATTAGCAGTGGCAATCAGGTGTCCAGAAATGAATTAAACCTCTAAGGCCCAGGAGAGCAAGGTCAAGGTCAAGAACTTACAGAAAAAAATATTCTTCTGTACTGGAAAAATCCTGTTTCAGATGTTATTTATAATCCCAGACCCAAGAGCTGTTGAATTCAGTTCAGTATATGAATGGGCAAGATGTGTCAAGTCAGTGTCTCAGTGTGTACTTCCAGCTGATTGCAGTTGGTATTGTTTCTCTTATTCCATTCTGACTAGGAGCACTGAAGAAGACTAAAATCTCTCCACTCTACCTACCACCACCAAGCTGTTCACCAAACCTAATTATAGTGTAAATAAGAACATTAAGAGGGAAAGAGAATGGTGAATATTTGTGACCTGGGCTAGAGGTGGCATAGTTAGAACCTGAAAGGCCACTGAGGTATCTGAGTTTACACTTTATACAGAGTTTGTATATGGATATGAAACTGTGAACAAGGTCAAGTTTGTTTTCCTGATTTATAAATTAGAATTTAGCGCTGTTCTTCAAATCTTTGGAAAATTATTAAATTTAAGATGAATTTTACTTTACAACTTAATCTTGTCATGGTCATTGGGATCTAATTGAACAGAGAAGACACTAACAGAAGAAACCTGTTGCAATCAATATTTTTATAAAAGAGAAGACTCTAAGGAACTTAGTCTGAAAAGGCTTATGCTAAAGAAGTTGAGGCTTTTGTTGAAATCTAAATATTTACCATAATGTTGCATTTTTAAATGTCAATTAATTTGGGCAAATTTCCAAACCTCCAATAAATCCAATTGTGTAAAACAAAATATTTAAAACCTGAATTATTCATGGAATGGATGGTAACTCTTTATATTTAATTTTAAGTTTTGTCTCAGAAATAAGATAAACCATTTTGTCTTATTTATGTGGAAGAACTTTTAAAATATAATTTATCGTTAATACTTTGTATTCTAACCAATGGTCACTTGGTTAGAATGAGTCAGTCAAAGCTCTATAAACTGTTTATAGCCTCAAAGTAAAAAGAAAAACTTTATAATTTTAATCCAAACAGATAAGTGTAGAATGAATCTCATCTTGACAAGAAATTATGATTAATAATAAAGGAAAATGCCTGCCAAATTTAGTTTTCAATAACATATTTCCTGAAGTATACTCAGTATCATTTAATTGGCTAACTTACTCTACATTATCTCATCATCAGATTCCAGAAATAACTTATGAATTTCCCAATAGAAATATAATTTTAGTACTGAGACCTTTGTTTTTTTAAAACAACATTGTTTTCTATTAAATATATTAATTAAAATTAACCAAATGAAATATAGTAGTCAGATTTGTCTTTTCAATTTCCTTCTCCATTCTTTTATTTTCCATCTCTGCTGTCTTCATTTGGGGGCACTTTCCCTTTCATACAAATGAGGTTATAATGGAGCCCTCCTAGATTTTGGCCTAAAATTGGATACATTGTACTAACAAGGTCAATCAAATTAATTCATTGGAATTTATATAGGAATTCTTATTAATAGATGCTCTTCTTCCTCTGGTATGGCTAATCCAGAATTTGTGGAGTCAACTGCAGGCCATGCCCCATCTCCCACCACTTGGGAGAATCAAATCTTCAATAGGAAAAAATGAAAGAAAAAAAATACTCAAAAAAAAAAAAAAGTCAAGATGGTGATAGCAGAAGAAGGAGTGGGAGAGAGAGGGAGGGATAAGGAAGGCGATGAAAGTCAGGGGCACAAGAAGGAAGAGGGAGACCTAATTTAGTGTCTGGATTTACCCCTGTTCTCCCCAAAAGCAATGTCAATCTCCTGACCCATTTTATTTCCCTTAGACTAGTTTGATTTGTTAATCTGTCATTTGAAATTGAAAGTGTCCCAACTAATATACTGTTTCAAATAGTTTTTATTTCCTGATATGAAGTGTGCCTAAGTCTCTCCAACTTTTCAAGCTTTTGGCATTTAATTAATTAATTAAAGGTGTTTTTTTTTTTTTTTTTTTTTAAGTATTTTATTCATTATTCTTAGAGAGAGGGGAAGGGAGAGAGGCAAATGGGGAGAGAAACATCAATGTATGGTTGCCTTTCACCTGCCTCTAACTACGGACCTGGCTGAAGACCTGGTTTGCAACCTGGTTATGTGCCCTGGCTAGGAATCCAACCAGCGACATTTAAATTTGCAGGCAGCCACCTTATCCGCTGTGCCACCAGCCAGAGCTTTGGCATTTAATTTAAAAGCTCTTAAGTAAACTGGAGGGCTTAACTTTACAGTCTTTGCTTTTCAGAAATTAATTTAAACAGGAAATGGTGTTGATAATATTCCAATTCTGACTTCATTTATGATCTTTATTATGGATTTTTTGGAATTAAACTAACCTCAACATTAAACCAATCATCTCCATATAAATGGTTTCTATGGTCTCCAAAATTCATTTAAGGACTTGTTTGTTGTAACATTGAATATTGAAAAACACAAATGTAAAACAATATGGTTATGATTTTCAATAGTGTTATTTAAAAAAACTACCTTAAAAACACCCAAAATGTCTATCCTATATTGCCCCTCAATTTTAATTTTTATTATTTATTTTCCATTTTTTAAAAGATTTTCTTTATTATTTTTAGAGAGAGGGGTAGGAAGAGAGGCAGAGAGGGAGAGAGACATCAATGTATGGTTTGCCTTTCACTTTTCCTCCAGCCACAGAGCTGGCTGGATACCTGGCCTGCAACCTGGTTATGTGCCCTGGCTGGGAATTGAACCAGTGAGTGACCTTTGGGTTCGCAAGCCAGCGCCTATCCACTATGCCACCAGCCAGGGCTGTAATATGTATTATTTAAATATGCTTGTTTGCAAGCAAATAAAAACATATACATATATGTCTGTATTATTTATATATATCTTATATATGAGGTAGTTAAAAAGTTTATATTTTAGAGCAGTTTTAGGTTTATAGCAAAATTGGGCAGGAGGTACAGAGATTTCTCATATATGCTCTGCCATTATACATGCCCCTCTCTAACTAGCAAAACTCTACCCAAGATTGGTATATTTATTACAAATGACAAACCTACACTGACATGTCACCCAAAGTCCATAGTTGTATACAAGGGTTTGCTATTGGTGTTGTACAGTCAACAATCATTCAGTATACAGTTTTTTCTGGCCTTCCTTCCCCTAATAATAAGCATTTATGTTTCATCTATGTATGTACATATTTCCATGGCTTTGTAGTTCATTTCTTTTTGATGCTGAATGATATTTCATTGTCTGGATGTACCACAATTTATCCATTCACCTACTGAAGGGCATCTTGATTGTTCCCAAGTTTTGACAATTAAGAATAAAGCTGCTATAAACATGTGTGTGCAGGTGTTTGTATGGACATAAATTTTCAGATCTGTTGGGTAAATACGAAGGTACACAATTGCTGAATCATAGGGTCGGAGTATGTTTGGTTTTTTTAAAAACTGCAAATTTGTCTTCCAAAGTGGCAATACTATTTTGCATTCTCACCAGCAGTGAATGAGAGGCCTCACTTAATTCACAATTCACCAGCATGGTGAGGTGTTGTGTTTGAATTTTGCCCCTTCCAATGGGTATGTAGTGATATCTCATTGCTGTTTTAATTTGAAATTTGCAGATGACATATGATGTTGAGTATCTTTTCATATGCTTATTTGCCATCTGTATATACTGTATTTTTTTATGATGTTTCTGTTCAGATATTTGCATATTTTAAAAATTGGGTTGTTCATTTTCTTTTTGAGTTGAAGTATTTCTTAGGCGCAAAATATAGTAATTGACTTTGGTGGGGAGTGGGTGGGTGGGGAAGGGGACAGAAGGGAGTAAAAAGGGGATGGATGTAACACAACAACAATAAAGTAAAAAAATATATAGTAATTCATTCTTGGAATGTGTTATTTCTAAAATAGAACTAGAATAAAATGCAACATACTTTAATCAGGAGCATTGACCCTTATTATGACTATCAGTGTGTGTGTGTGTGTGTGTGTGTGTGTGTATGTATATGTATGTATGTATATACATATCTCCTGTCCTGAAAGTATCAAGGAAACATCAGTATAAGTAACACAGTTTGCATGGCTGGTACTCTCATATTTTCCAGATTTGGGGAATATTCTTTTTATCTTACAGGTTGTATATGGATATGTCCTTTAAAATAATAATCAGTCTAATATCATCTTAGGTACTTCATTGTTTTCAAAGTAGGTCTACTTAGGGTTTCCATGTAATTAAATGAGGTAGCCTGCTTTTATCAGAAGTTACTCTCCCTTTTTTAAAATAGAGAAGTAGAGATTTAGAAGTTATATTGTTTACTCAATTTTGGTGTGCAGAGACAGGACTTCACCTGAGGACCCTGACTCAAAGCCTAACTGCTTAATAGAGGTTTAGAGAAATTTCCTTTTCAAGGAAGGAGAGACTGTACTTTTTAAGGGATATATAAGTTTTTATGTTAGTGCTATCAGTAGGCTTTCTTCACTAAAAATGTAATAGCAAATTTGATCATCACCAAAACAGTACTTATCATTTACTAAAAAACATGTGATTTTATTTTCTGCACTGAGGTTACCTTGTCTTAGTTTTGCAGATGAGACCTATGATTATCTATCAGTGTTCAACATTACTCAGATAATTCCAATCATTTAACCATGTCTGTCCTAGCTCTTTTGAAAAGACTACTTTATCACAGACTTCATATGTACAAATATTTCAGCTTCTATAATGGCACAAGTTTTTTGACAAACATGACACCAACCTAATTATTATAATTTCAAGATGGATGTTGAAAGAATGATCAGTTCATATCATATAGAAATATGGCATCATCAATATTCTGTAGAATAAAGAGGTAAATTTCAAGTCCTGGTACTTGCCTCTACAAGAAAACAGTGTTTCTATACCTGTTTTTTTATTGTAAAATTTTAGCCACCATCTTTTTGGCTTCTTGCTATGTATTGGTGGCACTACTTAAGCAATATGAGAATACTGACATTTAAATATTTATTTTGCATAATATTTTATTACATGAATTCTGAGTACATTTTTTGAAAAACTAAAACTAGTAAAATATTTTAATTTTTATTATTTTTATTTGTGTTTTCTGTTGCTTCTACAAGGAGAGTAGAAGAGGAAGAGCAAAACAGTCTTGTAAAATACAATGTAATGTAATGGTAGGAGTAACATCCAATAATTGTTGCCTTATTTTGTTGTTAAAAAAGCAGGTTACATACAGTTCCCCCCAAAACTCAAGGGGAAGGATATGAATACCAAAAGGCAGAAATTGTGGGGGCCACCTTAAAGCCTGCTGCAGAAGGATCCCTTTGTTTCATTCTTTTCCTTAATTTTTTTTAGCACACATTCAGCCCCAGACTAGCCAATAGAATAAAGAACACTTCTTTTACCCCACTGAATAAATTGGTCCTCCTTCTTTTCTTTTTTTGAAAAATATTTTATAGAGCTTTCTGACCACTTGCTCCAACTTGCATTACTGTTTTCTGGGTCTTCAGTATAAGTGTTATCTTAGAATTTTCATTTACCATTGTACATGAGATTCCCTTTAACTGATTTCTAGTTTGAATTGCATTTGACCCAAACCATGTGCCATTTTCCTTCCTTCTTTCATTTATATAACTATTTTTACAGTTTGTCTTAGAAATACTGTATTGTATAGGGGCGTTACCATGCTAGGAATTTTAACATCAACTCTGTGTTTGGCTCCATTTTTGTCTACACATTTACCTCCATATTTATCTCCATCTTTCTCAGCATTGTATTCCATAAAGCCTGTTGAGCATTAAATATTTTATGCTTCTAAAATATAAGTAAATTTAGCCCTGGCTGGTGGCACAGTGGATAAGGTGCCGGCCTGTGAACCCATAGGTTCAGGGCTCACATAACTAAGTTGCAAGCCAGGTCTCCAGCCTTTCACCTGGAGGCAGGTGAAAGGCAACTGTACATTGATGTCTCTCTCCCTCTCTGCTTCTCTCCCTTCCCCTCTCCCTAAAAATACTAAATAAAATCTTTTAAACATTTTAAAAATAGAAATAAAAGTTAATTTTCTGCAGCCAAATGCATTGAGCTGCATTGAAGAGCAGAAATAATAAAATGAATGGGTAGGTGCATAAACATAGCTATTTTTACATCTTGCATGACAAAATAGGACATTCTGACATCATTTGATGTGATATTTTGGCTGGGTAATGAATTATAGGTTGGAAATAATTTTGCCTTAGAATTTTGAAGATACTGGAATAATGTCTCTGTATTGTTGCTGCCGGGACTGATTTTATTCTGAAGTGTGAGTTCTTATATTTGACCTTGTTATCTTTACTAGCTTTTACTATCTTCTCTATATTCCTTTAATTTTGAAATTTTGCAACATTGTGCTTTATGAATCCTTTTTCATTTTTTTTCTTATAACTTATTTAACAGAGAAACTTCGTTTTTAGTTTTTTTCAGTTCTAATCTATTTTTGTATTGTTTCTTTAAATCTCTTGAATTGTTCTTATGATTTTCTTATAATTTCTTTCTTATTTTTCATTTCTTTGCCCTTTTGTTTAATTTTCCAGGAGATTAGTTCATCTTTCAGTTCTTCCATTAAATTTTTAAAAGTTTGCTACAGTAGTGGTAATTTCTAGCATTTCTTACTTTGTTGATCATTATATGTATATTTTTTCTCGTATTCTCCTGATACTATTTCCTTGATTCAGTGTTTTTGTAGTCTCTGATATCATTAATTGCTTTTATTTTTAAAATTTATTTCTTCCTTAAAGTTTTATTTGCTTTGTGTTTGTTTTAGTCTGTTTTTCATGATAGATGCTTTCCTTGAATATCCAAAGACCCTAAGCTGATAGTTTTAATTTATGAGTGAGGCATCAGAAATCTGTTGGAAAATTATGTGTATGGTTGGGGCTTGTCATTAGGTAACTGTAATGTAGGGTTACTGGGTGAGTAGGCTGTCTCACTGAGGACTATTAGTATATATATGCCTTTTCTTTTGAGTTGATTATTTTTTGGAGACAAAACCTCTGTTTTCTTTTTAGGGGTTTGTCTGGCTGTCAGTGGACTGAGACTACAGGATGATGTCTTTTGCAGAATGGATTTCATGAATTCCTTTGCTTTAAGTATGCCACACTTTGGTCTACAGTTTTGCCTCTTGTCCCCAGATTCATAACTGTGTTGTCCCAATTCTCTAGTAGGTTAACCTGATTTATTCCTTCTACATGAGGGAGAAGGAGTTGCAGAAAGATGGAGGGGATCTAGGTTTGAACTTTTGAAGCAAGTTATCCACCTAATCTTTTGTTTTTAGCTTCACTTTTCACGTCTCTCAGAGATGTCAACACTTTAAAATCATAAGCTTTTCTAGGATTTTGCTATCAAAATAGATTTTCTATCAAAACAGGAATCAAGTTGATACTCATTGGTATCACCCTTATGAAACAGTTTTCACCCCCCCTTCAATCTATAAATGTATTGTCGTTTTTAACATGGAGTTAATAAGGGTTCCCTACTCTTTACCACAGACTCCCCTGAAAATTAAATAATTTTAAAAGTCAGGATAGACTAAATTTTTTTTAAAAGTTTTCAATTATAGTTGACATACAATATTATATTAGTTTCAGGTTTATAACACGTTAATTAGACAT
This sequence comes from Noctilio leporinus, assembly GCA_004026585.1. NCBI lineage: Eukaryota > Metazoa > Chordata > Mammalia > Chiroptera > Noctilionidae > Noctilio > Noctilio leporinus. Next base: position 30,331 of record PVIW01005849.1, on the reverse strand, counting down.
TTAGATAACTTAATGAAGTGATTACCTGAAAAGTCTAGTACCCATTTGGTACCACACATAGTTATTACAATATTATTGACTGCATTCCCAATGATGTATTTTACACCCCCATGGCTATTTTATAACTGGCAATTTGTACTTAATCCCTTCACCTTTTTCATCCTTACCTCAATCTCTAGAGTGGACTGTTATATTTAGCCACCTGCCCCTTCTAAATTCCTTTGGATGTGTTTGGTTTCATTTTTTTTTAAGATTTATTAAATTTATTATTTCCAAAGAGAGAAGAAAGGACAGAGGCAGAGAAGGAGAGAAACATCAATGTATAGTTGTCTTTCACCTGCATCCAGCTACAGACCTAGCTGGAGACCTGGCTTGCAACCTGGTTACATGCCCTGGCTGGGGAATTGAACCAGCAACCTTTGGGTTTGCAGGCTGGCACCTTATCCACTGTGCTACCAGCCAGGGCTGGTTTAATTTTAAAATTTAGACAAATGAGTGTGTGCTGGTTGTCCAGAATTAGTTATTTTTAAATAGACAAGAATAGTTTTCTACAAGATTTTCATTTTTTAAAAAAATATCCTTCCTAAATTACATCAATAGAAATGCATCAGTAGTTGTTTGGTGGCAGATGATGCACTTTGAGAACATAATTTGCCATCATGTCATGAATTGTTATTTTATTTTTATTGCTTAAAATTAACTTCCTGGTTACTTAATATCTTAATTTCCCTAGAGAGTTTATACACTAGTTTACTTATTTACTTTTTTAATTCATGGAAGTTAAAAGAAATGAGTAACCAAATAGTTTTGTGTCTATGACATATAGTAAAGGATCTAACGTTATTGATTGTGTCATGAGATTTTTAATTCTTATGATAATGTTATTGAGCCTACAGACATAGTGTCCACTTCACTGTAAGTCCAGTCCACATGACTAAGATTTTACTTTGTTCAACGTGGGTACATGTAAACTGTGAAAGACTCTCAAGGCTTATCTTGCTTAGATGATTTATAGCAAATCTAAGTTTATAATTTTAAAAGCCTTTAGTATTATTTTAATTAGATCATTAATAATTAGCACTCTCTTATTTTTGCTATTATTATTCATTTCCAGCCTACTTAAATATAAAGTTTTATGTCATATATAAATTTTAGTTTATCTTCATTTCCCCTAATATTCAAGTGAGAAGGCAGAGTAATACCCATTTTGGAACTTAGTGTAGATATGGAATCAATAAACATCACAATTTCACTTGGAATAGATAGGGAGTCAGTAAAATTCAAGATTTCAATTGATCTTGCAGACGTACACATACATGATTAAATCAGACACAGCCAATGAAATGTAAAAATGCTTAAAAGACCCTAGAACAGATGCTGCTGGTTGCCTATCCAGTAACTATGTTTGCATTGCTCAATAACAGAACCCAATATTATTGAATACTTCTCTTTCAACCTCCCTTGACATTAGAGGTGGTGATTTGACACAATTCTGGCCATGAGATACATTTAGAAGCTTCTGTGTATGGGAGAATAGACTTATGTAGGAGAAAGCGCTGTGCTCTTTTTTATTTTATTTTTTTGTCCTTTATCTTTCTACCTTTTTTTCCTGCCTAGAACACTAATATTTTTGGAGGTGAAGTAGCCATTGTTTTAAAATTTATTTTACTTTTTAAAAGATCTTATTTATTCATTTCTAGATAGAGGGGAAGGGAGAGAGAAAGGCCCAAAACGCAAACATATGTCCTGACTTGGCGATTGAACCAGCAACCCTTTGGTTTGCAGACTGGTACTCAATCTACTGAGCCACACCAGCCAGGGTTGTCAACTTTTGATATGAGAAAAGATCCTAGGACCATAAACACTTTTCTTTTTTTTTTAAAAAGTATGTCTTTAAATGTTTTCTGCCCTGGCTGGTAGCACAGTGGATAAGGTGCTGGTGTGCGGACCCAAAAGCCATTGGTTCAATTCCCCAGCCAGGGCACATAATCAGGTTGCAAGCCAGTTCTCCAGCCAGATCTGTAGCTGGAGGCAGGTGAAAGGCAGCCATATATTGATGTCTCTCTCCCTCTCTGCCTCTCTTTCTTCCCCTCTCTCTAAAAATAATAAATAAAATCTTTTTAAAAATTTTAAAAATTAAAAAAATTAAACATTTTCTAAATGCATACAGAATGCATTTCTGCATTCTGGGTCAAACTTATAACCCTTGTTAATACAGGTGTTCTTAAACATTTATCTAAATGTATTACAGAATGGAAACTATATTCCTTCATTAGAAAAAGTACTTTTCTCTTCATAGAATGAGGCAATTTTCATAAACATCATTATTAGAAGTCATGAACACTTTTTTGAACTTTCTGGGTTTTCTTTTCATGTATCTGAATTACATGAGAAAAATCATACCACATTTTGGTAAATCACTCTAGTCAGATTTTCTTTAATCACTGCTGAACGTGATTCCTGAGATGTCCTCCGCAGTCTCTGAGATGACCCCTTTGCATTTGCTTACATTCTACACTGCTGAGTGACAAATATTTCTGGGCCAAACTACAACTCAGTGAAACATGTTTAGTAGTAACTGTATCTCTTGAAGGACTAGTGGTTTTGATCCCTTTCATCTTACTGAAGACTTGAAATTTTTCAGAATCTCATGTGGCAACATGAAGAATGTGAGCTTTCTGCCATAATGCTGTCTGTTCTCAGTAGTATATGGATAATCAGAGCTGTAGATATAGATTTCTTCTAGCATTGGGAAAAGTCTTAGGGGACATGTATGCAGGAGAACATATGTGTCTCACCCTTGCTAAATTAGGGGAACCACCCAACCGTCACTCTTCCAGCCCTGGCACTCTTCCCCCAGAGAACATCCATTTCAGTCATGGCATATAACTGATGTTTAAAAACTAGCTAATTATGCATGTATGTAAGCTACATAACAAAGTAATATAATCAGTCTCTATAAGTTGTGCCATCTTTCTTCGGCACATTTGAAGTAAAAGTCTAACAGACTTTAAATAAGATATTTTTTCAGAAAAATATATACATTGATAATAACACAGCCCTGGCTGGTGTGGCTCAGTAGATTGAACACCAGTCTGTGAACCAAAGAGTTGCTGGTTCAATTCCCAGTCAGGGCACATTCCTAGGTTGTGGGTCAGTTCCCCATTTTGGGGCACATGAAAGGCAATCATGTATTGATGTTTTTCCACCTCTCTTTTTCCATCCCCATACCCTCTCTCTAAAATAAATAAAATCTTAAAAAAAATAATAACATAATTGTACCAAGTTTCCCACTATGAATACATTCCAGGGAACAGCAGCACTAAATAAATTAGTGCTGCCACAGTCAACTTGTAAAATTGCATCCCCAATATCAGTTATTTAAATCAGTCAACATACCATTAGGCATTTATTGCTTTATGATTTTATGTTTTTGTATACTTAAACTTGTTCTCATGGTAGATTTTGCTTGGACTGATGTGTGATTTACTACAATGTGAGAATTCACTCACTAGACTATTAAAACTAGCATTTGATTATTTTTGAAAAATAAAGCATCTTCAAATAATAGGAAATATCAAAAGGAACCTTTGTGGAGTAAACAAAAAGAAAGTAGAAAGTGCCACAAAAATGGAGAAAAGTGCAGTCAAGTGGCTAAGCACTTATTTGCATGACAGCAAATTCTGACATATTAGCTAATCGCTGCTGTGAAGAATCAAAACTATGTAGCTGTTCTAGAAATTTTTTTTTTTTTTTTGCTGTGGTCATTAAAATGTACTTACCATTTTAAAATGCATTTCTCTCATATTTTGCTTTCTGAGACCATTTACATATTTTCAAATGTGTGCACTTCATTTTAATTTATGTTCAACATATCTAACTTTTTTCACATATTAATTTCACTTTTAAAAACAGAATTAATTTCTCTTCCAGCCATGACAGAATACTGGTAGCAAAATTACTCTCCTGTTGTAAACAACTATAAAATTGGATAAGATATATAATGCATCTGTTTTCTGGTATTGGATTATAGGCAGTGCAGATCTTTGAAGGAATGGAAGGAAGCCTACTAGGTGAGCCCTATGTTCCCTGTATTTTTTTGCTTAGAGCAACTTAACTACCACAGAGTAGGGACAGGGAGCCCAAACACAGCCAGTTTAACTGAATTGAGCAGGTATCTGTCAGACTTGAGATTGCTCAGGTGGCTGGAATTTGTTAGGGAAAAGGAGTTTTATAGAGGAAAGCTCAAGAAGTCTGCATGGTGGTCTCTGTGGGAGACATTGCAACCTGCTTCTGGGCAGGGTAAGAGTAGGAGGCCTAGCACCGAGCATCTGCTGCAGGGCAAATAGCTAAAGAAAGATAACAGAGGGCATGGTGCTTGTATTCAGTGTCAGGCAGGGCAGAGAGGACTTGATACACACATCAGCCTTTTTTTTTTTTTAAGGAATAAAAAAGGCTATGTTTTAGGAATAACTACTAGAAAATAATGCTAGGGCTGCATTCCAGGTCTGAGGACAAAGACCAAATAGACCCTCTAAGTGTGATATTGTATTGGATCATTTCACAGAGGATGTTGGGACAGTTGATGAAACCTGTGTGGAGCTTCTGAGTTGAAGGACATGTGGTGTGGTAGCATTTGCAACCTTTCTGTAAATACAATATTTTTCCAAGTTAACAAAAAAGTAAAATGAAGACTGGGAAATTGATATTTTTGAAAAGATGAAATCAGACTTTTTGATAGTATTAGATGTAATGCAAAATGGAATTAATTATGGGAACTTTCAAGTTTTCTTCTTGCCTCATGTCATCATGTCATAAAATAGTGCAAAATACCATGTGCATTTACTCTGGATGGTCTTAGAAATGTATCAGTGTTTTACCAGTGTGAGAACCCTAATATATATATTTATATTATACAGATATTTGTTCTAAATAAAAGGTTAATAAAATCAATAATTAATTCAGGGCTAGAGCTTGGATGGCATTGAACCTCTAAGTAAAATGAAGGCATATTTAATAACCATCAAGATGGAAAACACACATGTATCCTTCAAGTTCACAGTAGATTGATACCTAGGTGCATATTGATGCATTGTAAGCAAAGCTGGCAAATGCAAAAGAGGTTTTTCTTAGAGGTTCTAAGCCCTTGGGATGTGTTCCAAAACTTGGCTCAAATAACTGGCAGAAAGTAAAAGCCCTCGAAGACTACTTGCTCCTGCTCCAAGAGCCATTTTAGATGATTGGGGCTTATCCAGAATATTCTCCTGAAGTGACCTAGGAGAGGCATGGAGTGCTGTAGTGTTCTTTATGAGCACTTGCGTGGCTGCCTCCTGCTCAAAAGATCTCCTTCCGCTCGACGGTGTGGAGGCGATGGTGGTATGTACGTGTGCGGGCAGGGACTTTGTAAGATGCGGAGGAATTGTATAATTTGATTAGACTCATTGAGAAATGATCTTCACATGTTGACTTCTTAATCTCTCTGTGTGCTGAAACCCACTGTAGAAAAAATTATATGCAGACTTCCACTAATAGTGTTTGAGAGGAAAAGGAACTGAACAATTACTGAAATAACTTTATTTTGATTACACTGGGTAGAGGGAAATAGGATCAAGTGACAAATGGTACTAAAATATCTAGTTTCAGTACTTTGGGACATGTACTTTATTTTCATTTTTAAGTCCAATTCATTTACATCATGAATTTTAAAAATAATGTTTAATCTTCTTTAGGGTATCTGTTTGTAATTCATGTCCAGTATGTTTGCGAAGGAATAATTATAATATGTAAGTAAACAATGACTCCCCAATTATACTAATGAGTTTAAAGTCATCTTTTTATAAAAAAAGATTTTATTTATTTTTAGAAAGAGAGGAAGAGAAACATTGATGTGTGAGAGAAACATTGATCAGTTGCCTCTCACTTGAGCCCCACCCAGGGACCAGCCTGCAACTCAGGTGTGAGCCCTGTCCAGGGACTGGACTGGCGACCTTTGCTTTGCGGGACGATGCCCAACCACTGAGCTGCACCAGTCAGGGCTCAATTTACCTTCTGACTATTTTTTTCTATTTTAACTTCAGGGGCAATAAATTGTATTACCCGCTATCGTTGACTAGTGATATGTTTACATAATCTTTTTTTTTTATATATATTTTATTTCATTATTTTTAGAGAGAGGGGAAGGGAGAGAGGCAGAGAGGGAGAGAGACATCAATGTATGGTTGCCTTTCACCTGCCTCCAGCTGGGGACCTGGCTGGAGACCTGGCTTGCAACCTTGTTACGTGCCCTGGCTGGGGAATCGAACCTGCGACCTATGGGTTCGCAGACCGGCGCCTTATCCACTGTGCTATCAGCCAGGGCTACATGATAATTTTTGTCTTTATTTTTTTAATTCAAAATTTAAATTGTTTTTGAGTAACAGGATTGGCTATAGAGTTCTACTTGCTCTTTGAATCACTCCAGTTATGTCTATGTCTAGAGTTACCTGATTCTTATCTTTCTCTAGGATAAATTCAGGGTTTATATCATCCATATAAATAATCCAAATAATTTAGGCCCTACAGTTTATGGCCCTACAGAAATGACTATAAGGAAAGTCATTTCTTTTTATAATGTAATAGGATGCACCCCCATTGTATTGACTGCCTACAGGTAACACCCTCACAATATCTCCATTTATTTTTGAGATTCCTTCAGAGACAGTCTCCTATGGGCTACAAACTGGCTGATGAATTCATCATGAAACTGACTTTCTTGTTCTCAGACATTTTTCTTTTCCTTTCTCTTTTATTTCTTTTTGAAAATTGAACTTACTGGGGTGATATTGGTTAATAACTGTATAGATTTTCTTTTACTTCAGTACCCACTTGTTCACTCCTGCCTACTGCAGAGCTGCTTATAGACCTTTCACTGCTCTCCAAACCCACAAGTATACCAGGTCACTGGTGTAAAGGCCAAGTTACTGTTTCAATTTATTCAAAACTCCTAATTCTCAGGACACTTGAGCAATATTTGATTATATGTGAAGTATGATGGGATGGCTGATTTTTACATGCCAGCTTGACTGGGCCATGAGATGTGCAGATATCAGGTGAAACATGATTTCTGAGTGTATCACTAAGGGCATGTCTGGAAGGTATTAGCATAGGAATTGGTAGATTAGAGCGGCTTTCAATCCACAGTGTGAGTGAGCATCACTCAATCTATTTAGGACCTGAATAGGAAAAAAAAGGACATCTTGCGTACCTCGTTTCTTGAGCTGAGACATTGGCCTTCTTCTGCCATTGGCTCTCTGGCTCTCAGGTCTTTGAACTACACCACCTGTTTTCTTGGCTCTCCAGCTTGCAGGTGGCAGCTGCCTCTATAAATAATCCCCATAAAAATTTTTGTGAGTCAGTTCCTTACAATAAATGTTATATATTTTTGTATTTGTATCCCTCATTTTCTATTATTTTTAAAGAGATTAATATCCTCACTAACATATTTTGGGAATGGTTTATTTTACTTCTCTCTGTCCTGTCTATCCCCTGGGTCCAAGACATCTTTAATTTTGCCAAAACTTGAAGATCTTACCGTATTCTACCTCAATCTCTCTCTTTCCAGCCAATTTATGAAATAGTCCCAAATAGTAGATTGGAGATAGATGCCATGTCATATCCTTTCTAATATTCTCCTATTCTTCCAATTCCCTAAATCCAAAGTTCTCCCATCCTTTTCCAATTATAAAATTAAAAACCAATTCTATGCTTGTTAATGGATCTTTGCCATTGGGGGCATAGAATTTCCTTTATACTAGTAGCTTCTAGTTATTAGTGTAGCTTCTACCTTCTAGCTACGTAGCTCTAGCTCTATCGGCTATTTCAAACTGTTTTCTAAGTCTGATTTAGCCATACATAACCTGAAGCAAGGTTTAATATATGGACCAAGATAAACGAACTCTGATTTACTATTCCTTGAGAGAATGTAATGCCCTAACAATAGACCCAGAAAGAACATAGGGCTCCTTATTTCTAGCAGGATTTTCCTCAATAGGACTCATGATAATAAAATAAATAATGAACACAATAAGATCCTATCTTATCTTACTCTAAGAATCTCCTGTGGCACTGCCATGCTTCCATCCTGCTTGGTCAGGAAAGTCTACTAATAATGAATGAAAGGATCTTGCTGCCTTAGAGATCCATCTTTATTCTGGATGACACTTAGCTCCCATATTTTGAGGATCATGTACTATGCAAGTTGTCATCTTTTTTTTTATTTTTTAATTCATTGAGCCCAAAGAAAAGTTGCTTTGAAATGTACAAGTCTCATTTTTTTAAAGGATATTTTCTGTGTAAGTTTCTATCTTTTGTGAATCACAGTTTCTATTCAGGAGTTGCCTTCATAGTGTTATGAAGTTCAGTCCTGTTTTTTTAGATGTCAGATTTGAAACAGGAAACTTTTGGTTGCATTACAAGTATTTCCATTTCACAGGGAAAAGAATAGTCATGGCTGATTCTGGAAACTCATTATCAGAACATTGCAGAGGACTGAAGAATGAGATATTTACTAAACAAGACTAATAAATTCAAAATTTATTTATGGAAGTGTCTGTTGCCTAAGCATTTTTTCTTGAAGAACTTATTTACTTATGAGATAATTATTGTCTTACTGCTTTATACAAGGTGCTATTCAAGATTATAAAGATAAATGATTAAGTGAAAAAAAGCTTTAAGTTACCAGTTTCAGAAACATGGTGAAAATGCGGAATATGGAAAAGAGATAATGACAGAGACAGGGAGACCTACCACTCATTGTAGTATCCAGGCAAACAGTTATAAAGATAGGTATAGACCATAAAATCCTGAAGAGAATAGATTTGAAAGAAAATTCAAATACAAAGGTGAAATAGTATGTTGGGTATAAAGTATGAGAGAGGTGAAGGAATACAAGATGGCTCCTAGGATTTTAATTTCCTGACTGAGTAGATGGTGGCCATTCCTTGAAATAGTACCTTAGGAAGTAGAACACACATCTGTGATGACTGTGCTTAAAGTGATTAAAAATATGGAATTGTTAAATTTAGGTGTTATGAGGACCAATACTGTTGTGATTGTGTACGTGCACACATGTGCAAGTGTATGTGTAAGTGGGAGTGAATGGCAGAAAGATTTCTAATTTCCTGTTATTTAATGTCAGTTTATGGAGCTAGCTGAAGCACTTGTCCAAAGTTCAGTCGAGTCTAGGTACTAACAGAATATTTTCTTGATAGTGTCACAGTGAAAGTAGTGAGTGAAAAGAATTAACTAGGAAATAAACCCTCAACTAGGTTAACAATTATAAGGAGAGAAACAGATGTGTGGAAAGTGAGGCACGTATACTCGTATGTATCCAAATTCTGTATATGCCAGAATCTGTTACTGAGATAGATCTCTAATCTTACACTTTTAAGTATTCATATCTGAGTCCTAGTGATTCAGGTAAGGCTGAAAGGTTGTATGCACTCAACAGGGGTGAGTATTGAGAGTATGTGTGTGTACCTTAGAGCATGGATGTAAGGAATTCACTTACCTCAGCAGAGAACATAGCCCTGCTTGATTGTTTTTGGTGCATGCAGGCCGTGACTAGAGCTTCCCCAGAGGCATGGAGTAGTAGCTCTGGAAGGGTTGGTGGTGGTGGCAGCAAAAGAACCTGATAGGTGCAGATATCATTTGCTTTGAAATTGGAAGGAGGTACCTTGGCACATACTGGCACACATCATGTACAACGTGGGCAATGGCAAAATGACTTGAATAGGCATAAACAACCCTGTCACATTTTTATCCCTGATCACTGTGGAAGTTTAAGCCAGAGGGAAAAATGGCCAATACTGTATGGCAGTTGAGAAGAGATTGCTAATGAGCAAATTCTGTTTCTTGATGATTCTTTGACATAGGGATATGGTTTGTGGCTTTACATAGTTTTCTATAGTTAAGATTTCACTTACGACACAAGAAGCCACATATTGTAATTGGAGGCACTTGGCACACTGCCTTTTTCTTTGTAACTTACTGAGCTAGTTTGTGATTGAAGCCACAGGAGAAAATGGAAACAATGTAGTTAGCAAATGACATCACATACATCAGATAGGCTGACATTTCTTCTCCTAGCCTGAAATAGGAGGCATCCACAGCTGTATCATTTTCCTTTTATTATACAAGTAGATGGCACTACTATTGTTTTTTGTGCTGCTAAATCCTGTTTTTCTTGATTTATGTGTACACTAAAACTATCAAAATGTTTTAATTTCTGAGTCACTTTTAGAAATGTCAGTGGTTATACATACTTTCAAAATGGTGAGAATTGTCTTTACTAAGAAAGCCTTTGGTGCAGTAGTAACCAGGGTGAAGAGTTCAGATTTCTTTCCACATATAATGAAAAGTAATCAAAGTATTTTAAGTTGGAACATGACCAGGTCTTATTTATGTAGTTGGTGTTGCTTACAAAAAGATCACTGTAAGCACTGCGTGAAGAAAGGATCAATATTGGGTGCAGGGCAATAATTAAGAGCCTATTGCAATAGTTCAGCTAGATGATGGTGGCTTAAACCAGATGGTATCTGCAGAGAGGACACATGTGGACAGTTAGTTCTGGGAAATCTATTAGACATCCAAGTAGATACATCAATTTGGCAGGTAGCTTATCTGGAATTTAGGATAAAATTCAGTGCTGGAAAGTCAGTGATGGAAATTTAGAGTGTGGTCTAATGGATGTATTCATAGTCATGAGATTGGATAAAATTCTCCCCAAAAGAGGAAAGATAGGAAAGGGTGTAATTTGAGATGAGGAAGAGTTTTATAGGTGGGAAATTCTAGAGCATACTTGTAGCATTAGCGAAGAGAGGAAATGGGTGATTCAGGAAAAAGGAAACTATAGTGTAGAGAGAGGAAGTAGCTGAGGCACTGGATAGTGGCAGATACTGCATGCATTGTGACTGCAGGGAGATAAGGCATGCCGGTAGAATTTTATGTATTGATATGTATGAAGGTTAACAACAGAGACTGGTTGAGATGCTGAACAGCATTGGGATGTTTGCGAAAAGAGGTAGAAAGACGGGTAAGTAATTTAGAAGAGAAATATGAGGCATTACCAATATTTTATTAATTTTTAAGGTGTATTTTGATTGTGCTGTTGTAGTTGTCCCAATTTTTTCCTTTGCCCCCCCGCCCCCCGCCCAGTATACCCTTTCCCTCTAGCAGTCCTATCTCCCTTAGATCATGTCCATGGGTTGTGCCCATATGTTCTTTGACTTCTCCATTTCTTATACTGTTCTTACCATCCCCCTGTCAATTTTTTACCTACCAATTATGCTTCTTAATCCCTGCACCATTTCTTCATTTATCCTTCTTCCCCCTCCCAGTTGATAACCTTCCAAATGACCCACATATCTTATGATTCTGTTCCTTTTTTGGTTGGTTGTTTTTGTTATTTTTAATGTATTTTTTATTGTTGTTATATTACATTCATTTTCCCCCCTCTGTTTTTGTCTTTATTTTTATTTTTTAGGTTCTGTTGTTGATAGTTGTGAGTTTGTCATTTTAATGTTCATCGTTTTTTATCTTCTTTTGCTTAAATATATCCCTTTAACATTTCATATAAGAAGGACTTGGTGGTATAGTGATAGCGAACTCCTTTAGCTTGACCTTGCCTGTGAAGCACTTTATCTGCCCTTCCATTCTAAATGATAGCTTTTCTGGATAGAGTAATCTTGGTTGTAGGTCCTTGCTTTTCATCACTTTGAATATTTCTTGACAGCCCCTTCTTGCCTACAAAATTTCTTTTGAGAAATCATCCAGTAGTCTTATAGGGACCCCTTTGTTGGTAACTCTTCTTTTCCCTTGCTACTTTTAAGACTCTCTTTACCGTTAACCTTGTGATTTTAATTATGATTGTGTCTTGGTTAGCCCTCTTTGAGTCTAGCCTTTTTAGGACTCTCTGTGCTTCCTGGACTTGTATGTCTATTTCCTTCACCATTAGGAAAATTGTCCTTCATAAGTTCTCAATATCTTGCTCTCCCTTTTCTTCTTCTGGCATCCCTATGATTCAGATGTTGGCACATTTTTAAGTTGTTCCAGGGGTTCCTAAAGCCTTTCCTTGTTCTTTTCCATTTTTGTTTCTTCATTCTGTACTGGTCAACTATTTATTTCTTCCTTATGTTCCAAATTGTTGATTTGAAACTCAGCTTTTTTTCCCTCCAGCATTGGTTTCTTGTGTGGATTTTCCTTAATTTAATTTAGCCTAGCCTTCACGTCTTCCTTTTTGTGTTTGCCGCACTTAAGCATGTCTACCAAGTCTGTGAGCATCTTTATTCCAGTGTTTTAAACTGTGCATCTGTTAGGTTGACTATCTCCTTATCATTTAATTCTTCCACTGGAAACTTGATCTGCTCTATTCTTTTGAGCCATACTTCTCTGTCTCCTCAACTTGACAGGCTCCTGTGTTTGCCTCTGTGTCTTAGGTAGAGCTGTAGCTCCTGTTATATGGTAAGGGGTGGAGCCTTAGGAATTCATCAATGTGGATTGACCTGTTTCATCATGTTGTGGTGCTGTATGTGGTGGCAGGGAGGAGGTGGTTCTGAGAAGGAAAAATGTAGCTTGCTCGGCATCTGCCCCTTTTTCAAGCACCTCTCCCACTTCCTGTGTAGGACTGGTGACTCTAGCTGCTGCTCTGGCTGTGGTTCCCAGAGTGGGGGGAGGGGGTCCGCAGATGTTCTAAGATGGTGGGGGCCCCTCTAAACAAATGAACTCTGCTAGGAGATTGGCAGCTTCTTCTGTTGCCTCAGCCCCTACTGCTTTCACAGTCAGAAGCAATGAGGTTTTGTTTTCCCTGGTTCTGGAAACATGAGCTTCTCAGCCTGGCCTGATGTTGGAATCACTCCCAGGTGTCCCTCCGGATTTTTATAATGTGTGGCTGGTCTGATCACTGCCTTGCCACTGCTGCTACCTCCACAATACATCCTCTCCCCACTCATACCTGTCTGGATGAGTATTTCTCTTTACATCTTTATTTGTTGGACTTGCATGTAGCTAAATTTTCTGGTAGTTCTGATTGTTTTTAGTTTTGAGGTAGTAGTACTTATTGTTGTGGAGGATGGCAAAGCATGTCACCTAGGTCTCCATCTTGGCCAAAGTCTCTGTGTTATTGACCTTTAACTTAATAATGGAATCAATATTATCAATGACGTATCGCCTTTTGTTTTCTCAGCATATATGCTGATTTTTTTCAATCAACTTTTATAATAACCTTATTTTTTAAGTAAACAAATGTAAAAGGTATTCTCATTTTAATTTTGTACAAATCCTTATCTAAAAATAAAGGCATGCATTTTTATAAATCTCAAAAAAAAAAAAAAAAAAAAAAAAGGAAAAGGAAAGAAAAGAAAGCCTTTGGATAGAGGGCAAAATAGCTTAGGTTATTGTACCCCAGTGAAGCATAAACAGGCTCATTTTGTCTATCTATCTGGATTTCCTGCTTTGGACAAGTCACACTATTATAACCTCATTGCTTTTGACAAGAAGATGCACTGGTGTCAGTGTTCAGCCAGCAATCTTGAAAAGTGTCTTGTTTACTGTTATGAAAGAGCAATTTCCTCAGAGCCAGGTTTTGAGATCATTGTTGTTACTGTTGTTTTCCAATAAGTTTTGGTTATAAATACAAACAAAAGAGTATTAAACTTTAAACAAAGTTTTACTTTTTTCAAAAGAATTGGAAAGCACAGTCCCAGAAAAACCTGACAGGGTAAAGCGCATTTATGGATTGGCTCACTTGGAAGATATTCCGGTCCAATGAATAAGGCAAATCTGATTTAAGGTTCTTCCATTGCCTCTGAATGCTGCTGAAAAGAAGAAGCACTTTTAGCCACGTTTTCATTCTGTGAGAGGATGGGGAGCTGACAGACATACAAAGTTTCCAATTCCAGGGAAAGTACTTCTAGAGCCTCCAGTTGAGAGTGATGGTCTTGTCTTTTTATCCATTGGCAGAAATCTTTGGATATATCAAAGTAGTGAAAAACTATTTTGAAAGTTACCCCTGCTCCAATGACCTTAACATTGAAATATGGATTTATTTTATTTTCTTGCTGAAATAGACAGGATCAGTGATGCAGTACTTGCTAAAGGTGACCTTATTGACTGGCGGAACTGATGTGACTAGAATTTTTTCAAAGAATCTTGGAGAATGCTTTGTTTCTTCACACAGTCCTATCCTTCACTGGCTAAGAGAGTAATGGTTATTCTAATTCTGTATAAGTTGGCACTGCCAGGTGTTTTTTTAACCACCTCTTGCCACTAAACTACAACAGAGTCACAGACCTTTCGAATATCCAAGATACTGCTATTTTAAAGCAAACTAAAACTTCTTCATCAGGATTCTTGCTCAGCATCTGCCCCTTTTCTAAGCACCTCTCCCACTTCCTGTGTAGGACTGGTGTCTCTAGCTGCTGCTCTGGCTGTGGTTCCCGGAGTGGGGGGTTCTGGGAACCACTGGTTCTTATTGAACCAGTTTCTTTTTATTTTGACAATGAAATTCATATTTATTTTAACAGAAAGTGACTTAATTTTTACGGAAAAAAATAAGGTGAGAATTGTTTTTTTAAACAATCATAAAGTGTTTTTTAAAAAGTATTCTGCCTACCTAAAAAAGATAAATTCCTAGTGAAATAAAATCTATGCAAAATTAAGTGTATATTCTCATGTTCACTATGCTGAAGAAGAAACTCTGGGTTTCATTAATTTCATAATGGAATCTTATGATCTTCACAAAAATAAAACACTATTTGATCAAATCTCTTTAAGAAATTTCCAGCTTCTACATCAGGAGCTTGCTTCAGAATATAGAAGCAGAACAGTAGGAACTTAATCTTTATTTTGTCTAACACCAAAACAAATATTTAAATATTGTATCCTCGGGGTTGCTGTAGCAAAATATCACAGACTGGGTGACTTAAACAATGAAAATTGATTTTCTCAGTTTTAGAGTCTTGAAGTCCAAAATGATGCTACCTAAAAGTTTGTTTTTATTCTGAGGCCCGCTTCTCTGGTTTGTGGGTCATCATCTTCTTGCTATTTTCATATGGTCTTTTCTCTGTGCTTGCATGTTTCTGGTGTCTGTCTTGAATGTCTAAATTTCTTCTTATAACATCAGTAAGATTGGATTAAGGCCCACCTAGAAGACTTCATTTTAACTTATTCATCTTTTGAAAGAGTTTATCACCAAATACAGTTATATTCCAAGGTGCTGAGTGTTAAGAACTTAACATATGAATTCAGTCCATAACAAATGTCTTCTCAGTGCAAGGTGGGGATGGCTTTGGTGGAGAAGGAATAGGAAAAGAAATGAAGTCAGCTTCTAATCATGGACTTCCCTGGATAGGAAAAAAGAGAAATTAATGTATGATATTAATAATGATGCCAGAGATATAAAATGAGGTCCCAGAGAGTAATAGGAGTGAAGATAATTGATGCCTTCAAGAAGGAGGGTTTAATTAGCATATAAAGTGATGAGAAGTCAGGTAGTCTAAGTATGACACTTGTCCATAATCTCAGGAATATCATAATAAAAAAAAAACTGTTTTAAGCAGTTTGAAAAGTAATTTTGAAATAACTTAGTTTTCTCTTTGTGTAATACTATGGAGGGAATCTATGACTACACTCAAATTTCTTAACTTTCTTACTCTCTCTCTCTATTCTCAATACAACTGCTTTTTTGGCACCCTTTAAAAAAATGTTCTTCTGAATTTCCTCCACCATGTTTAGCTGTTTGTCTTTTATCCTACACCTCTGCCTCTTTCTTTCTGACCCTCCATCAAAAAATCCCAAAGAAGCTTATCTGGCAAGAGAGAATCAATCCTCTTTAGAGGGAAGATAAGTAAAACGGAGAGGGCAAAATCACAACCTTTGGTTGGGGAGGAGGAAACTTTGATAAATTATTTTTCTTGGATTTTTCACATGAGGAATATAGATTTTGAAAATGATGGGTTTGTTACTGATGTTCCCAAGAATGGCTTTAGTTAATGGGGTCAAATGCTATGTTAGAATGGATAGAGCAATGTTGCAACTGAGGCAGTGATAAAGAGAACACATACTCTTTCAAGGCAATAACTGAAAGGATGCACAAATAGAACAATTGCCAGAGGAAGGTAGAGAGACATATAGGATGAAAGTTTCTTAGAAAAATTCAAGCAAAATTGCATTATGGGGGAAAGTCCATTCAGAAAGAAAGGATACAGGTTTGGGTAAGAAAGAGAGGAGTTGAGGGGTCACTGTTGGTAAGAAGAGATGAGACAAAATATAGCTAATCTGGGAAGATCTGAAATGCTCATACACTTTTAAGCAGAACATTAAGGCACTTAATGCCTGATTGACTGTATTGTTTTCAGGAAGTAGGAAGAAATGTGTCTCCAGAGATATGAAACATCTCAGGAAGATAGGAAACATCTCAGGTGAAGGTTGGGAATATTTGGGGAGATCAGTAGGAGCATTTTAAAAGCTCTGACTCTAAAGAATTTTAGTGTTGAAAGTAGAAGAGGAAATGACAGTTTTAGTGCAAGAATTGTTTCTCTGGTCCTATAATTAGCAGAAAATGATTGTCAAATAAGAACTATGAAGAAGATGAACTACATTTTCATCATAAAGATGTATTTTTAATGTATAGTTTCTTAAACTGTTTCAATTTGAAAAGCAAGGAGGTACCCCTAAGGCCCAGGAGATCTCCCCCCGCCCTTTTCCTTTATTGAAAACTACCAAATGTAGTAACATGAGCTGCTGTAACATTTGTGAGAACTCATTTCCTTCAAGTGTAGGCAAATGGAGGATGTGTGCTGTATTTTATTTTTATGGTTCTACTTTCAGGCAGTGTCAGCTGTTTTTCAATTGACAATAAAAATCCTTATTGCTGGGAGAATTATATTTCTGAAGTTTCTTCACTTAGTTTTTCTATTTTTGTTTGTAGAGCTATTTGCTGAGAGAAGGAGAGGGAGAGGAAGAGGGAGAGAGAGAGGAAAAGTGTGTGCGAGCACAAATGAATGAATTTGAGAATGAATTCAAACAGCACCACTAGAATTTAAGCATTCGGTTGTCCAAGCATTGGACAGTGGGATGCAGGCAGCAGGTGAGGGTAAATTAATTCATAATTTATAATGTTATTGATTCATCAGCATTGTAAGAAATGTGTCTAAAGAGTTGTTTTATGATATCCTGATGCAGAGTAATGCTATTCTGTAACATTTTCAAACATATAAATATGATTTTTCAATATACAATTCCTTTATCTTTGGTATGCCACATCTTCTTTTTTCAGTTGATTGACCCATCAGCAGCTGTTTCTTTAACACCTATTACATACCAGATCATATGCTGAGGGCTTGAAGATGCAGAGTAAATAATACTGTTTTCTATCCTCCTGGTGCTTTCAGTTTACCGGCCATTTTCTCTAAGGGCTATGTATATTATCTATCTATACTCAGACTTGATTTGTACAGTTAACCTTGGGAAATAAGAGTATTCTATGCGCCACTAAAGAACCAGTCCAATGTCCTGGGTGATGGATTAGGGCTATAATAATTAAAATGGTTATACTTAGAAAATTGCATGCAATGAGCAAGATGTTATTCTTGGTACCATATATACGTTGATCCCCCTCATGAACACTATGAGGTAGGTATAACAATTCTCATTTTACAAGTGAGTCAGATAAGTTGCCAAAAGTAATTTTGAAGTGGTCAAGAGAGATTTCACCCCAGTTACTCTTCCTCTAGATACTGTGTTATTTTCTGGTTCATTAGATATTACTTTGGCATATTAAAGACATAAAACGATAAAATGAAAAAATTTACAAGTAACGGTAATCATTCTCAATAGGAAGAGGTTTGTCCTCTACAGGGTATTTGGTAATTTTTTGAGACATTTTTGTTTTTTATAGTGGGAGGAGTGCTGGTACTGTATCTATTTTGTAGAGGCTAGGGATGCTGCCATATATCCTATAAGGCACGGGATAGCCCATTATCTGGCTCAAAATGCAATAGTGCCAAGGTTGAGAAATTGTACGTGAGCCAGTGTAATTTGGAAACTAGCCCATAGAGAGGGAACATGACTTTCCAGAATCATCAGATTTCTTGAAGTCTCCTGATTCCCAATCCAGGTCCCCCTTGCTTCTTCATTGCTGATTTTGTTGCACCATGCATCTCAAGGTTACTGGGGAGTGGGTTCTTGACAAGTGTGAAGTGAGTGCTGTGCTTCATTTAATGCAAGAAAAAGGCTGCATAGTCATCAGTAGAATATGAAAGTTCATGCCTTTTCACCTACCTTTACATCAATCTCTTCAGTGTATTTCCTTGTGGTCATCTACAAAGCTCAGTGACATAAATACCTATCTTCCTTTCTCTGTAATGCTCCTGATCCAAAATTACATTTTCTTTCTTCCATCTTTTTCATCAAGGTTATCAGTGAATTTTAGTTAGATATGAGAAGGAAATCTGAATAATCACAATTAACCTAAGTCGAAATGTTTGGTAACCAGCCCATGCATCACTCCTTATCCTTTTCTGTAATGTTTACTTTCAATTTGATGATTATTTGAATTAGTGTGGGGAATCATTGGTGTTGGGAATCCTTGTTGTTCTTGTGCCATCCATAGGTAACATTTAGTTTGGATGCGCATGCTGCTTGCCTTGTTAGTTCTCCCTGGTCTGAGGGAGTAGGCAGTCTCCGTTTTCCTTTCCAGTCTCTCCTCAAGCCAAAAAAGGACTTGTGTTCTAGGAAGCAGCTTGTTCTCTACCAGTATGCGGTGTCCAATTTAGAGGCCACTTGTGATTTGTACAAACTGAAAGTTTGTGTCCTATCCCAGCCCCTCAGATTTGTAAATTGAAGCCCGGGTTCTAATGTGATGGCCCTTGGAAGTGATACCTTTGGGAGATAATTATTAGTATGAGGTCCTCATGATAGGATTAGTGTTCTTATAAGAAGGGAAAATACCAGAGCTTGCCCTCTACCATGTGAGGACACAGTTAGAAGATAGCTATCTGCAAGCCAAGAAGAGGTCATCTCCTACTAGAAAATGAATTTGCCAACACCTCAATCTTGACTTGCAGCCTTCAGAAATGTGAGAAATAAATATCTGGTTTCCAAACCACCAGTCAATTGCATTTTGTTATAGCAGCCTGAATTGACTAAGACATGATTCAAAAAGTTTGTTCACTTTAAGGAATACCTAGGGCTCCTTACTAGAGAAATTAGGAGACCAACTCACAAGTGTTCCCTGGTGTATGGATCTAGGTAACTTCTAAAGGACTTTTGAGTCTTCTTTCCTCTACCAGGTGAGCCACCAGTGATTTATTTCTCAACCCTGTTTCCTTTTTCTTTCTTTTTTCCCTCTGAGGTTGTTCTGTTACTAATTAGGTGAACACTGGCCTGACTTTCTGATTCCGTGGTCTAAGAGAGGCTCAACCCTAACAGAGAAACTCTTTTGGCACCACTATCATTGAGCTTACCAGATCAAAGAGTTAAGTCCTGTGACATGTAGATGATATTAAAGTAACTGGGCTATTTATTGAGCAGGACAAAATTAAGAAAATAGAAATTTTCTTTTAGCTTACCTCTTATCCTAATTATGCTTTAATATCAGGTAGCATTACTAGTCCTTTATTTTAGTTTTAATTCAATTTTATATCATTTATTTATAAATATCAAATTTATTGATGTAGGTAGTCAAATTACTTTGCTTGCATACCATTATCATTAAAATCACAGTTAAAAATATTAGAGGGAGTCCAGGCTAGTGTGGCTCAGTTGTTTGAAACATCATCCCGTAAACCCAAAGGTCACAGGTTTGATTCCTGGTCAGGGCATGACATGCCTGGGTTGTTGGTTTGATATACAGTCCAGGCATATGAGAGGCAGCCAATCAATGTTTCTTTCTTATGTCAATGTTTCTCTTTATCTCTCTCCTTCCCTTCCCCTCTGTAACCACGTCCTTGGGTGAGGATAAAAAAAAACCTTAGTGGGAATGTGACATTGATATACTATTTTTTAAATTGAAAATGTTTGCATAGTTTATTAGATTGTCATATTCTTTTTCTGTTGGAATTCTTTGTCCTTATCTATTGCATATTTCTGAATTGGGGTAACATGTATTTCCTATTATTTTTCTCTCTTTCTGATCAAGGTAAAATTGGTATATAACATTATATCAGTTTCAGCTGTACAACATTATAATTTGACAACTGTATACACTACAAAACGATCACCAACAGAAGTCTAGTTACCATTCTTCACTGTATAGTTGACCTTCATCCATCTTGACCCCCTTTAACCTCTGGCCACTCTGGTAACCACTAATCTGTTCTATTATTGAGTTGTGTTTGTTTTTTTAAGTTTATTTGGTTGTTAGATTACACACATAAGTAAAATCATGTAGTAGTTGTCTTTCACTATCTGATTACACTTAGTATATAACTCTCAAGTGCTATCCATGTTGTGACAAATGCCAAGATTTTATTCTTTTTGGGGGGCTATGTAGTAATATTTCATTGTATATAAAAATACCACATCTTTTTTATTCATTTATTGATCAGTGGACAGTTAGATTGTTCCCATATCTTGTCTATTATAAATATTGCTGCAATGAACATAGGAATGCACTTACCTTTTCTAATTAGTGTTTTTTAATTCTTCAAATAAATACCCAGAAATGGAATATCTGGGTTTTATGATAGTTCTATTCTTAATTTTTTGAGGATTCTATTTTCCATAATGACTGTACCAATTTACATGCCCACCAAGAGTGTACAAGGTTTACCTTTTCTGTACATCCTATCCAACACTAGCTTTTTCTTGTCTTTTGATGATAGCCATTCTGACAGGTGTGTAGTGATGTCTCACTATGCTTTTGATTTGTATTTCCCTTTTAATGGTGTCAAGCATCATTTCATGTGCCTATTGGTCATCTGTATGCTTTCCTTGGGAAAATGTCTATTGCATGAATAGCCAAAGCAGTATTGAGAAAGAAGAATGAAGTTGGAGACATTGTATGCCCTGACTTCAAACTATACCACAAAGCTATAGTAATAACAAAAGCATAATACTGGCATAAAAACAAACAAACAAATATGTAGATTAATGGAATAGACTGGAGCCCAGAAATAAACCTGTACTTATATGGGCAATTAATTTATAACAGAGGAGGTAAGAATGTACAATGGAGAAACGACAGTCTCTTCAATAAGTGGTGTTGGGAAAACTGGACAACCAATAGCAAAAATGAAATTAGACCTCTGTTTTACACTGTACACAAAATTAACTCAAAATGGGTTAAAGATTTGAATGTAAAACCTGAAACCATAAAATTTTTAGAAGAAAATACAGTAAATTCTTTGACATCAGTCTTAGCAATATTTTTGTGGATCTTATTCCAAAGGCAAAAGAACAAAAGCAAACAGAAAAAATGGGACTACATTAAACTAAAAGCTTTTGCACAGTGTAGGAAGCCATCATCAAAATGAAAAATCTAGCTAATGAATGAAGAGATATTTGCAAATTGCACATTGGAGAAGGGGTTAATATTGAAAATATGTAAATAATTTATAGTATTTTTTTAAATTTAGTATCTGCATTTGGAACTTAAGAGTGGTTTCCTGTAGGCAGAGAGATCATTTGTGTTCTTTGTTGCTGATGTGGAGATGGAGAATGTATAAAGTCAAGAAAAAACTGTCTAAAAAAGTAAAAGAGTGACACCAATAAATATTAACTAGTATAAGTTCCTGCTTCAGTGTTTAATAAATATTTGTTTTTGAATGAGATGCACAGTTGGTAGATGTAATGCATTCTATACTCCTTTGACTGTTTTTCAGTTATAGTGACAATTTTTTGAAGTGCTCTATTTTATTATGAACGTGAGCAAATCAGTCTAAGCCTCAGTTTCTTCATCTTTAAAATGAGGAGTTTAGATAAGATTAATCTTATCTAAATTTGTTCCAGGAACAAATATATGTTGTAGTGTTCTACAATGTATTTCTTTTTTATTGAAAAGTTACATATTGCATTATTTGAAGTTCTTTTGCTAGCAATCAAGTCATGTGAGGTTTTGCTAATATAATGGGTACAAAGAGTGAACTTTTTAAGCATAATACAAAAAATACAAGTTGAATTAGTGAAGATCTCTAAGATTTATGTTATGGTTATTTGTTATTCTCATTTACAGCTGTTTTTTCTTCACTGTTTTTCAAATGGAAAAATGTTATTGCTCAATGTAATCCTTCATACTAATGCATATTAATAGAGGACAAACCCAGGCCTTTCTTTCATTCTTTGGATGCTGGTAGAGGAAGCATGGTCACCAGAGGTTTACTACTAATTCTTTTGTTAACTTACTGTGAGACTTGGACTAGGTCATTTCATTTCTCTGCTTCTTGATTTCGTATATTTAATACAATATGTACTTTTTAAATAATTTTAACTTTATCTTTTAGGAAGGTAAATATAGACTCACTATAGAAACTGCAAATAATACCAAAAGGTATAATAAAGAAATAAAGAAGAAAGGAAAAACAAAATTTCACACACACACACAACAGACATACCAACAAGCACTGTATACGCGCGCGCGCACACGCGCGCGCACACACACACACACACATATAATTTTATTTTTCTTAAAAATATTTCCTAGCAATATGCTAATGAGTAAGGCATCTTTGTTGTTAAGGCATACTGTCTCATTTAATGAAACACAGTTTTGTTTTGTTTTGTTTTTGCTATTACAAGTGATGCTACTGTGAGTATACTGTAACACCTTTATTATAATCTCCACTTACAATGAACTCCTAGGAATAAAGTTGTTGGGTCAAAGAATGTTTATATTTAACATTTAACTCATACTGTTACATTATTCTCCAAAAAGATATTCATAATTTGCACTACCACCAATTCAGCCTCAGAGCTTAGAGTACCAATTTCCCCACACCCTTGCCTACATAAGACATTGTCAGTACTTTCACCTTTGTGACAAGTAATATCTCACCATTACATATTACTATTTAAATTTTAAGTGTATATTTTGAAAGTATAAGGTGATTATGATACTTATTTTTAACTTTTGCTGATAATGAGACCAAAGTTAGGGTGGTTGGGATAGAATTGTTTTTTTGTTTATTTGCAGGTTACTTTCAAAGGTATATATTTAGCAATTGTCTTTTCATCCCTTTCAAGGATTCAAGAATTCATTTACTTTTTCTGTATGTAGCACAAAAGTTCAAGGTATTTTCCAAAATATGTTTTGATAGCCTCACTGTGTCATAGCAGATTGTATTCCTGTATAGATAATGTCATACAGTCTGTACCCTGATATGTGGAAAAAAACAGATATTATTTTTTTCAGTACCTTTTAAATTTGTTATTCTATAATAGAATAAAATAAAATGTTTATTTCTGCTTTAAGAATATCTAATTAGTGACATTTCCTTCATAAAAGTTTCTCTCTCTCTCTTTTCTTTTTTGGCTTTAGTCACACTGTTTTATATAGCCTACAAAATATCTCATCATTTTAAACTTCGTTATCTTTTTGAAAACATAGTAATTTTCTTTCCATATTTTCTTTCCTTTTAGCTGACATCTTTACTTTTCTTTACAACTATGGAAGCACTTATCCATTTGTTTTGGTAATTTTTAATGAAAAATTCAATTTCTATGAAGTGTATGCTATTATTTTTAGAAGTACTTAATTAAGTTCCTTAAAGGTTAAGTGAGCAAATTAAAGAAAAATAATGTATAACTGTGGCAAGTTGGCTTCTTGCAAGGAACCCTCCAGGGAAGATTTGGGGTAAATAGTGACAAATTATGTTCAACTGACACTATTATTTTTCTTTGCATTTCCAAGAAAGGGTTAGCGAATCTATTATATGTTCTTTAACTTTGAAATATATAGTGAAGAAAAATAGGCAGTATAGGTAACCCCACAAAAAAAAAGAAAGGAGCAAAAGTTTTAAAAAAGATAGTCCTGACTGGTGTGGCTCAGTTGATTGGGCATCATCCCTCAAAGTAAGTGGTTGCTGGTTGAAGTCCCAGTCAGGACCCTGCTTGAATTGTGGCCCTGGTCCCCAGCTGGGGCACTGGGAGAGGCAACTGATTGATGTTTCTTTCACACATCAGTGTTTCTCTTCCTCTCTTTCTTCCTCCTTCCCCTCTCTCTAAAAAATAAATAAATAAAATCTTTAATAAAGAGGTAGCCAGAACAGCCAAAACTGTTACCAAGCAAAGTGGGGTTCATTCATGTGTCACTTTGGTATAAGACCCAACAATTAGTATTGAGGAAAACAGGTCTTTATTTACAATATTCCAACCAGGGCAGGGTTTTGTGAGCATTTCAGATCAGATCCCTGTTCTCCCATGAGACCCAGCATTTCCCTTACTTGCCAAAAGGCTACAAGCCAAAAAACATGCCCAGAAGTTCCCCATTCCTTATCTGTCAGCTCTCTCCTTCAGGATCTGGGGTACAGTATCATCAGCCTATATATAATAGTCCAGGAAAGCATGTACTGTGCTACCCTGAATCATGGTGAAGTCCAGGTGCTAAAAGAGACCTTTCCACATGTCTCAAGTTCCAAAAGTTCAAATAGAGTCTGAGTCTGCAAAGCTGAGTCCTTGGTGGCTTCCAAGTCAAAGCCGGCATGAGTCAAGCAGCAGCCTGCTGGCCTTTTTACTAACCCAGGCTGTGTGCACCCCTTTCCTCCTTGCAGACCACATGGCTTTACCCCTGTCTCCCAAACCAAGCATGCTCTCTCTACTCGCTTCCAAACTGTGTACTGTTTTTCTCTCTAACTGCATGCCTCTCCTTCTCTCAAACAATAAAGTTTCACAAACAATAATTAAATATCTTTGCAAATAACTTTTCAGAAATTCAGGCCAATCAAAAACATATTTGATTTATTAGTTATTCATGTTCACTAAGCACATTTCTATAGTGGAAAGTATATTGGATTGGAAGCAGGGAAAATAGTATATGCCATCATTGATCTGTCTTCTTTTTTCCAAAAGAGCTGTTTAATGATATCTTTTTCACTCTTTGATCCTTCGTTTTCTTTCTAATCTTACACCGTTTTGATAAGGTAGTCAGATCTGTTGGTTCCATTTGCAAATGTTATTAGATATCATCCAGAAATACAAAATTGCTATTGAATTTCAATCAAAGAGAATAGAAAGGAGAGGAGTAATAGGTGCAGGATCTATTTTGTTTTCATAGGCACTATTTAACATATTTAGGAAACCTATTGAAATAAAGATGGTTACCTACCTAAATGAAGTGGGAGGGAGGAAGCATTATTGAAAGCAGAGATAGTTTGAAACCAAATAGGGGAATGTCTGTATAGACTTAACACTACCAATATTGAAATATGGGGGAATTACAGTATGGTTGTCAAGATTTTAGATTTTAAAGTTAGAAAGACCTTGCTTTGATCATATACTAGTTAAGTTTACCTATCTGAGCTCCAACATTCTCTGTGAAATGCTTTAATAAAACCACTTATCTTACAGGGACATTGAGAGATTAAAATGAAATAGCACATTTAAATTATTTAGTATGGTGACTGATAAATAATCCTACCACTTAAAAACATTCATTCATTCATTGATCAAGATGTCAGTTACTCTTCCGAATGTTTTCCATGTAGTAACTCAGTAAATGTTTAATTAATGTGAACTCTTCTAATCTTTATACTTATTAGGAAATAATTATATATAATAAAATATAATAACTTATAGTGGTTCCCAAACTTTCACCTTTTTGTGAATATAGTACACACATACTTGTATATATGTAGATACAGGGTGCATGCAATAAATTGGCAATAACTTTGTATCTCCTTATTTCACATGCTTATTAATTTTGAAAAAGTATGTTTCTAAGGTTATGATTTAACATCATTGTTTCCGATATAAAGCATTAAATTCTGAGAGGAACTGTCATGTCGAAGGAATAAAATGTTAGAGCAACAATAATTTCTGGACTGCATGCAGGGCCAACTGCTAAGGAAATTGCAGACTTCAATAACATCCCTTTACGTACATTTTACAACATGAAGAAAGTGCATGATGCTTATTGTGCTGTCACCACACCAACAAGGAAAACGTATAAGGTGCACAAGGTTTGCACAAGTCCAGATATTGTACACAGAATCCAGGAGATCATCAATGAAGATCTAGGATGCTTACCGTGATGTTTTGAGAGAAGTAGTTGTACCATGGATGAAGCAAGTCCCAAATGGATGTCACTTTATCTTCCAACAAGATGGTGCACCAGCACATAATGCCAAAAGGTGTGAGAATTTCTTCATTGTCAAAGTTCCTGAATTCTGGTCAAAGGAAATCTGGCTGCCTAGTTCACCAGATGCAAATCCTTTAGACCATTATGTAAGAAGCATTTGTGAGAGAGAAGTTAATAAACAACCTCCTTCCAATAAAGAGGCTGTTAAAGCTAAGATTGAAAACATTATGATGTCCACGGAAGAAGAAAAGTTCATGAAAGCATGCTCAAGACTCTGAAGTGGAATCGAGTCTATTATGGCAGCAAATGGAGACTTTTTTTAACAATTAAAAAAATAATGACTATGTTTATGTATTGACATATAAAAATAAATTTATTTCAAAATACAACATTTTTGTGGTATGTTGTTTACTAAAATTTTGCTAATTGATCACATGCACCCTGTATATGAGTAAATCTATATATCCATATCTATATTTGAAAATATTGAAGTCTTTTTTTTAAAATATAGAGGTTATTGTACATCAGTTCCTTAGTGTGTTTATTTTCATACTTAATATATTTGTATAATACTTAGCATCTATATACTGAAGTAGATGTGAAGCAGACTTCTCCAAATGCTGTTCTTATATGCCTACAGTTTTTCCTATCTTATCAAATACAACTTCCTCCTTAATATCTTTCAGGTCATGGTCTTATTTTAAGGTTTTATTTTCAAACCATGACATAGAAGTAATCTGGAGAAGTAGTACCTTAAAAATCTAATATTTATACAGACACTTAACTGTGCTCATTGTTTTTTATATTATCTCCTTTAATCATACCACCATTATGAACTAGATATTATTATTATTCATAATCATAAGAGGAAAAACTGAGGCTTAGTTTTCACAAATAATTTACTACAATATGAGATGGGCAAGTGGTGATGCCAGAATTTGAATAAAGAATAGTTCACTTTAGGAGGAGGGAAGATGGCGACAGAGTAGAGAGCAGTGCTGATGGTGTTCTCAAGTACCAAAGCAGCTAGAGGACAAGATAGGGAGCATGAGACATCTTCAGGACCCTAGGAATTGGAACAGGCAGCATCTGGACACAGGGGAGCATGGCCCAGAGGCAGAGGAGGCCAGCAGGACAGTAGGTGAGCCGTTCCTGACTGACCGGCCAGCGGCCAGCAGCCGAGGTCGGCTCTGGGCAGTGGCAGCTGTGCCCAGGGGGGCGAGTTTGACTGGGGCCAGTTCCAGGCTCCCCGGCGACTGGAAGTCTCAACAGTGAAGTGCGGGCGGCTAGGGCAAATGCCGTAGGGAACGCGGAATTGAATTCTTGCAGGGGAGGGACTGTGTGAGAGACTCACTCCAGCAACAGGGAGAGGAGGCTCAGCTCGGGGCTAGAGGCAGAGGAGAAGAGTCCTGCGGGAAGCCAGAGTGGGGGAGCGGGAAGTGCACCGGTTGGGGGGTGGGGGGGT
The DNA here is from genome assembly GCA_004026585.1 of Noctilio leporinus. Classification (NCBI taxonomy): domain Eukaryota; kingdom Metazoa; phylum Chordata; class Mammalia; order Chiroptera; family Noctilionidae; genus Noctilio; species Noctilio leporinus. Next base: position 2,600 of record PVIW01005849.1, on the reverse strand, counting down.
GGCGAGAGGGTCGAAAGTGGTGCTGCTGGGCCACCGGGGAAACAGCGGCTGGGGGCCCCTGCGAGGGGGGAGGCCCAGCCCTGCACAACCTAACAGACCCCAGGCTCTGCAGAAACTCCAAACCGCGAGCCGGAGAACCAGCGAGCCGGGAACTAGTAGTGGGGGCAACTGACCCACCATTGCCGGAGACAAAGGGGGCACCGCCCACACCTGGGAGGGGCTCATCACAGAAGCCGCGTAAAGGACTTCTCGGAGAGCTAGTTGGCTTGGAGGAGTGGTGCCTGCCCTGGAAGGGCGGGACAGTATAGGTGGACCCTGAACAGTGTTGAGGACAGGGGCTGCCTCCTCCCGGAACTGCGGGGGCGGGGCCAGTTGTCACAGGGACCAGCGAAGTTGTGGGCTGCCCTGCAGAAGTGCTGGGTTCTCATCACAGGCAGGAACCTCCACCAGGAGTGGGAGGGGGCACCCTGCGGGCTCCAGAACACTGGCAGCCCTAAAAGCCAGCCAGGCTGCAGAAGGCCCAGCCTACCTGGGGCGGACACTCAGAATCAGCCCTACTATGACAATCAGAGGCCCTGCCACATGCCAAGACCAGCTAGAATATAGACTATAGACTGTAAAATCCTGACCAAGAAAAAGAGGCAGCCTCAGGAAAGGGATTGCTGCCAATCTCAAGCATCTGAGTTATACTGAGAGCAATATGAACTATAAATCCCCAACATATCCTTTGCAAAAGATACTTCTCACATATTCTTAATCCCCCCCCATACCTCAATCCACCTAAATACCCAAGACCCTCCCCCTACTCCCGAATTAAAGTCTACTCACTCTGTGGCTATAACACACTCCCAGTCCTCAATCTAAGTATTCCTCCCTTCCCCAGCCTTCCTAAACCCTTTCTTTATTCTTTTCTTCCTTCCTCTTTTTTTATTCTTTAATTATTTTTCTTTTCCTTCTCTTCCTGGTAAAGCCCACAGGTTCTGGCTCCACCTGGACCAATCAGAAATCATAAAGGGGGAACACACAGCTAAAACCTTTCTTTATTAATATTGATTTCTCTTTGTCTTGTGACTTTCTCCCCCCACCCTTTTTTTTTTTTTTTCCTTTCTTTCTTTCTTTCTCCTTTCTTTTCTCCCTGAAAAAACCCACTGGTCTGGGCTCCACCTGGACCAAACAGAGACCATAAAGGGTGAACAGACACCTAAACATTTTCTTTATTAATATTGATTTCTCTTTCTCTTGTGACTTTCTCCCTTTTTTTCTTTCTTTTTTTTCCCTCTGCTAAAAGCCCTCAGGTCCAGGCTCCATCTGGACCAGTCAGGGATTATTAAGGGTGAACAGCCATCTAAAACATTTATTATTATTATTATTACCGTTTTTATTTCTTTTTTCCTTTTGCATTTTTTTTTGTTTGTTTGTTTGTGTGTTTTGGTTTGGTTTGGTTTTTTGTTTTTTTTGTTTTTGTTTTTTTTTTGTTTTTTTTTTGTTTTTGTTTTTGTTTCTGCTAAAAGCCCACAGGCCCAGAATACAACCAGACAGCCCAAATAAAGGACACACCAAGAACAGCCAAGTGGAGAAAATCTGGGAGACGGCAACGCTGAACTCCACAAACCTCCTATCACAGAAGGGTGCTCAACTAAGGCAAGGAAGCAAAGCAGGTTAACCCAAGGAAAGAACAAAAATAAATAAATAAATAAAGAGCAAGCAAGAACACACACCCAAAATGGGGAAAAAAAGAATCAGTCCTTCACCAAAGGAAAGGAAGAATCCCCAGAAAGAACACAAAATGAAACAGAGGCACCTGGAATATCAGATAAGGAATTCAAAAGAATGATGATAGTGAGCTCAGCCACATCAAAGAAAACTGTAAACAACTCCAGGAAAACTACAAATAACACCAGGGAAATTACAAAGAACTCCAGGGAAATTACAAAGAACTCCAGGGAAGTTACAAGGAACTTAGAACTACAACAGCATGAAAAAGGACATGGAAACTATCAATAAGTGCCAGGAGGAAATGAAGAATACAATTTCTGAATTGAAGAATACAGTAGAAGGAATCAACAGTAGGCTAGAGGAAGCAGAGGACCGGATCAGCGAGTTGGAGGATAATGTAGACAAATACTCCAAGACCGTACAAGAGAATCAAAAAAGGCTGAACAAGACTGAAGAGGGGTTAAGAGAGCTGCAGGACAACATGAAACGTAACAACATCCGTATCATAGGGATACCAGAAGGAAAAGAGAAACAAGGAATGGAAAACCTGTTCAAAAAAGTCATGATAGAAAATTTCCCTAACATGATGAGTGAAAACGTTAATCCAGTTCAGGAAGAACAGCGGGTCCCAATGAGGATCAACCCAAATAGACCAACACCAGGGCACATTATTATTAAAATGGCAAATTTCAAAGACAAAGAGAGAATCCTAAAAGCAGCAAGAGAGAAAAGACAAATAACATACAAAGGGGCTCCAATAAGGCTATCAAATGATTATTCAACAGAAACAATTCAAGCCAGAAGGGAATGGCAAAAAGTATTTCAAGTCATGGTCAACAAAGGCCTGCAACCAAGAATACTCTACCCAGCAAGGCTCTCATTCA
>PVIW01005848.1:0-98079 GCA_004026585.1 Noctilio leporinus | reverse complement strand
CAATCTTGAGAAAGAAGAACAAGGTAGGAGGAATCACAATCCCGGACTTCAAACAGTACTACAAGGCTACTGTCATCAAAACAGCATGGTACTGGCATAAGAATAGACATATAGATCAATGGAACAGAATAGAGAGCCCAGAAATTAACCCAGGACTCTATGGTCAACTCATATTTGACAAAGGGGGAAGGAACATCCAGTGGAGTAAAAGCAGTCTCTTCAACAAATGATGTTGGGAGAACTGGACAGCAACATGCAAAAAGACAAAACTAGACCACCAACTTACACCATACACCAAAATAAACTCAAGATGGAGAAAGGATTTAAACATAAGTAGTGCCACCATAAAGTTCCTGGAGAAAAATAGAGGCAGTAAAGTTTTGGATATCCTACCCAAAAATATGTTTACTGATACTTCACCAAGGGCAAAGGAAATCAAAGAACAAATCAACAAATGGGACTATATCAAATTGAAAACTTTCTGTTCAGCTAAAGAAAATATCAGCAAAATTCAAAGGGAACCAACTGTATGGGAAAACATAATTGCCAATGATACCTCAGACAAGGGTCTGATCTCCAAAATATATAATGAACTAATGTGACTCAACACCAGGGAGACAGACAGCCCAATTAAAAAATGGGCAAAGGACCTGAACACACAACTCACTGAGGAAGATATACAAAGGGCCCAGAGGCATATGAAAGAATGCTCAACATCACTAGTCATCAGAGAGATGCAAATTAAAACTGCATTAAGATACCACCTCACCCCTGTCAGAATGGCAATCATCAACCAATCAACAAACAGCAAGTGTTGGCGAGGATGTGGGGCAAAGGGAACCCTCATACACTGTTGGTGGGAATGCAGGCTGGTGCAGCCACTGTGGAAAACAGTATGGGGTTTCCTTAAAAAACTGAAAATTGAACTGCCTTTTGATCCAGCAATTCCACTACTTGGACTATACCCAAAAAATCCTGAGACACCAATTCATAAGAACCTATGCACACCTATGTTCATAGTGGCACTATTTACAATAGCCAAGTGCTGGAAACAGCCTAAGTGCCCATCAGGGGATGATTGGATCAAAAAACTTTGGTACATTTACACAATGGAATTCTATGTTGCAGAAAGAATGAAGGAACTTGTACCCTTTGCAACGACATGGATGGAACTGGAGAGTATTATGCTTAGTGAAATAAGCCAGTCAGTGAAGGACGAATATCATATGATCTCACCCATTACGGGACAATAATGAACAAAACTAACAACAAGTAAAACAGAAGCAAGTATATGAATACAAGGAATAGGCCTTCAGTGGTCAGGGGAACGGGGTAGGGGGGAGGGGGAGGTAGAGGCAAAGAAGGGGAGCAGCTTAGACAAGAACCTAGTATAAAGGAATCAGGGACATGGACAATAGGTGGGATCGACCTTGGGGATAATGGGTGGGTGGGGGGAGGAGGACAGAGGGGAAAAAAAATAAAACATATACTGAAGTAGATACAAATATAAGAAACATCATACATAAGACAATAACATCCTCGTCCCCTTCAAAGTAGGCACCTTGAAACCTCACATGGTTCTTCCAATGTCTCTTCCACTGTTCAAAAATCTCTGCAAAATCCTTTGTTGGAATTGTCATCAGTGTCCCCATCATGTTTTCCTGAATCTCATCAATGATCTGAAATCTCTTCTCTTTCAAAGGTGATTTTAGTTTTGGGAAAAGCCAGAAGTTGCAGGGCACCAAATCTGCACTATAGTGGGGACGAGTCACTTGGGTGATTTGATGTTTCACCCAAAAGCTGCATGAGCAAGCATGTTGTCCTAGTGAAGTTGCCAGTCATGAGGAGCCCATACCTGCAGCTGTTTTTGTTTTCATCATATTGCATCTCTCAACCAATGAAGAACACTGAAGTAATACTCCTTATTAATTGTTTGACCTGGAGGGACATACTTATGATGGATAACACCTTCCCAATTGAAAAACACAGTTAACATGGTCTTGATCTTGCTGTGACCTTGCCATGCCAACTTCCATTGGGACAAATGGGCCTTTGTTTCTGGATCATAGCCATAGACCCACCATTTATCTCTAATTATAACCTTCTTGAGGAAATCTGGTTCATTGGCAACAATTTGAATCTTATCATTAGCAAATGCATTATGATATTCTTTTTGCTCTGGTAGCAGAAACTGGGGGACAAATTTTGCCACAACATGTTTCATGCCAAGAACTTGCATCAAAACTTCAGACACATTAGTTTTGGGAAGACCCAGACCAGCTTCTAATTCTTGTACTGTCAGTTACTGATCTTTGTTGATTGCAACTATAAACATTCAACATTCTCAGATGTTCTGCTTGTTTCAGGCCTTCCAGAACATGGATCACTTTCAACAGATTCTCAACCACCTTTGAAGCAGTTATGTCACAATTTTATTTGTGCTGAACTTATTGCATTGTCCCCAAAAACCTTCTGAATCATCTAACTAGTTTCCATGGAGGAATGTTCAAGCCTAATGCAAAATTTGATGCAGATTCATTGATCTACTCACTCAGTCATTTTGAATGCAACAGCCACACAGTACACATTCTCATTCAACAGCATCTACCACCCCAACTGACTAGTACAGTTAAGTCATCATTATTACGCATGCGTATCCCAGTCCTTTGTCCTCAGCTGTCAGGGTACATCAATATCATGCAAATCATTCTTATTATATTAATAATGGATGGACTTTTTCTGGACAGATGTTAGTATATAATGTTATATTATAAAATTATGTATTGCATCTTAAGTTTTTTAATTTCCATTTCTTCATAGTTTTTGCATATGTGAATACTGACATCGTTGTCTTCTCAATCTTTCTATTTTGTCACCCAAAAAAATCATCTTTTACAAAGTATTCTAATTATGCAGATGAATAAACCACAATTATGAATAACTTAAAAAAAAAGAAAGAAAAGAAAACACAGAGCAGACATTGAGAAAATGTTTAACATACATATAATTATTGCCCCATGAAAAAGTGAGATATAAAAATAGACATATAGATCAATGGAACAGAAGAGAAAGCCCAGAAACAAACTTAGGTCTCTATGATCAATTAGCATTTGACAAAGGGGGAAGGGGCAATAACATAAAGTAGCTTCTTCCACAAATGATGTTGGGAGAACTGGGCATGGACATGGAAATATATGAAACTAGATCACTGACTTACAACATACACCAGAATAAATTTAACATGGATAAAAGACTTAATTATAAGCTATGATGCCATAAAAGTCCTAGAGGAAAACAGAGTAAAATTTCAGATACCCCTGGCTGCATTATTTTCACTGACCTATCTCCTAAGGCAATGGAAATAAAGGAAAGAAGAAAGAAATGAAACTACATCAAACTAAATCATTTCTACCCAGCTAAAGAAAACATCAGCAAAATGAAAAGGAAACTATCCATGTGGGAAAATACATTTGCCAATAATACCTCAGACAAGGGTTTGATCTCCAAAATACATAATGAACTTGTATTAATTAACATACAATTAAAATATGGGCAAAGGACATAAACAAACATTTCTCTGAGGAGGACATACAAATGGCCTGTATGCATATGAAAAAAAATGAGATACCACCTCACACCTATCAGAATCATTAACAAATCAACAATCCTTAGCCACTAAGGAAAACAGTATGATTTCCTCAAAACAAAACAAAACAAAATTAAAAAACCCCTAAAACTGGAACTTTCCTTTGATCCAGAGATTCCACTGCTAGGATTGTACTTTAAGAACTCTGAAACACTAATTCAGAAGAATTTATGCACTCCTATGTTCATATCAGTGCTACTTCAATAGCCAAGTGCTAGAAACAACCTAAGTGATCATCACTGGATGAATGGATCAAAAAACTTTGGTACATTATCACAATAGAATATTACACAGCAGAAAGAAATAACGAACTCCCAACTCTTGTGGCAGCATGGATGGAACTATAGAGTATTATACTTAGTGAAATAAGCCAAGCATTGAAACACAAACACCATATGATCTCACTTAATACAGGAAACTAATGAACACAACAAATAAATAAGCAAAATAGAATGAGAGACTTGGAAACAAAGAACAGACTGACCTTGATCAGAGTGGAGTGAGGAGGGAGAGAAAAGGGGAAAGAATGGGAAGGGTTTAATCAAGAAACTAGGATAAATGACCCAAGGACATGGACAACAAGGTAGGGATTGACTACGGGAGCAGGGTTGGGGTGGGTGGGGCAGAGGAGGGCAGTGGGGGAAGAAATGGTACAACTGTAATATAACAACAATAAGTTAATTAAAAAAATGAAAGAATGAAGAAAAGAGACAATGAAATAGAAGCAATATATAAAGAGGTAATAACCAAGAATTCAAATAATATTTTAAAAATTAAAAGTATATTATAGAACTAAAGAGGAAAGGTAATACAATAAAGGAAAATATCTAGAAGACTATCTTCATGAAATGATGAGTTGGGTTGCATAAAAATGAACAATTTGTCATTTAAAAAAAACATTATAGAAATTAATTAACAGAAAATTCAAGCCCAAAATTAGGAGAGAATATTTTCAACGCATACATCTGACTCACATACATAATTTATAGAAAAATCAGTAAAAATACAGGTCAAACAATATTCAAGTGAGTGAAAGAATCTAATAGGCATTTCTTCAAAGATGATATCCAACTCACAAATGAATGTATTTTAAGACTGTGTAATTTGGTCATTCATCAAGGTAATGCAAATTGAAGCCACAATGAGATAACACTTATCTATCCATCCAAGTTGCTAAAAAAAAAAAAAAAAAAAAAAAAAAGGAAGAAAATATCAAGAGTTGGCAAGGACTGGAAGGAATGACAATTTATACAGACTGATGGATAAAGTGAAAATGTCTACATTTTAATTTGAAAAATACTTTCTCAATATTTACCAAGGCTGAACCTATGTATAAACTATAACTTAGAAATTCTATTCTGAGAAATAGGTCCACCTGAAATACATGTAGTAAAAGGCACTTACTACGATGCAAAATGTTAGTGGCAGCATTTTTTCATAACAGACTCAAGTTACCAACAATACCAATGTCCATCAACAATAAAACTGATAAAAGCAACAATGTGGATGAATCCTGAAAACACAATATTGAGTAAATTAGGCAATATACTAAATATAAAGTATGTTTCCTTATCAAAGAACTTTAATATGAGCAAAAAATGTTCACAGATTGCCAGTGAGACTAGTAGCTAACTTTAAAGACACTGATTGGTGTTGTTAATAATTGGGAGAGGTCAAGTAAGTGTTTCTAACATTTTAAAAATCTGATTTATACCAAAGTTCTCAGTCTAGGGCTGAAAATTATGGCAGCCATGAGACACTACCATGGCACATAACCCCATAAAAATATTGTCTTTAGTGAATAAATGTTTAATTCATGTGTACTCTTTTTAAGTGCATTGAAATTGTATTTTAATATCACTTAAATTGTTATTAAACTCATGGTAGCCTTTTGCTATTAAATACGTTGCTAGTCAATAATAAGCAATAATAATATGGTATAGTTGTTTATGAAGTATTTTCATGTTAAAAATGTTTTCCATGCATGAACAAAGACTGCAATCAACAGCTTAGAAGATGTACTTGGATAGTTCATTACATGAATGCTTTTCTAAATTTACTCATGATCATATGATGTTCTAATTGAAAGAAGGGTCTAATCAAGGAGCAAGTATAAATGACCAATGAACATGGACAACAGGGTGGGATTGACTGTGGGAGAAGGGATGGGTTGGGTGGGGCAGGGGAGAACAATGGGGGAAAATTTGGGACAACTGTAATTGAACAACAATAAAATAAAATAAATGAGACAGTAAAATAGGGTGCATTTCAAATGATATAAGCCATCAAAATAATGTTTGTGGTTTGGTTAAATAATACTAAATGAAGGGCTCTGCATCAAGATCCATAGAGAAATATATTAAAAGTAAGATACAAATATTCAGGAATTTCAACTTGTCTGTGGATGATTAATTTTCCTAATTACTCTTTAAGTATTATCAGATAACAGATATTGGGTATTTACCAGATCTAAACTTTCCACTTGTGAAATATATCAATAATTCTAATATTTCCAATATGAATAACAATAGATTTTGAGATACTCTTAGATTCTTGGAAATAGTCACCTGGGCATATTGGCCCTAAAATATGGAATTTATGCTTTCCTTCTGCTACTAATCTTGTGAGTTGTACTTCCTGCCAAATAATTCTGTACCTCAGGGATAGAGTGTTTAAGAGATGAATAGTATGAGTAATGCTTGTGATATGTCCCATGTTCTAATTCCATCTGCGAGTTAGCATTTCAGAACTCCAACTTTGAATTCTTTTACTAATTGAGGTACTTCACAAATTCATAAGAACCTATGCACCCCTATGTTCATAGCAGCACTATTTACAATAGCCAAGTGCTAGAAATAGCCTAAGTGCCCATCACTAGATGAATAGATCAAAACGCTTTGATATATTTACACAATGGAATACTACACAGCAGAAAGAAAGAAGGAACTCCTACTCTTTTCAACAACATGGATGGAATTGGAGAGTATTATGCTTAGTGAAATAAGCCAGTCAGTGAAAGACAAATACCATATGATCTCACCCATTACAGGATACTAATGGACAAAACAAACAAACAAGCAAAACAGAACCAGATACATAAATACAATGCAAAGACCTTCAGTGGGCAGAGGGGACAGGGGAAGAGTGGAGAAGTAGGCAAAGAAGGGGAGCAGTTTAGCCAAGGAACTAGCATGGAAGAACCATGGACATGGATAACAAGTGGGATTGACTTTGTGGGGGAGTGGGTGGGTTGGGAAGGGGAGAGAAAGGAGGGGAAATGGGATGGATGCAATACAACAACAACAAAAATTTTTTAAATGAAAAGAAAATTGGTAACCTGATCTTGAGAAGCAGTAAACCATTAGAAAATTATTGCTAAATATGTATGATATATAGTTGTGATATTGTAACAAAATCAAAAGAAATGGTTGCATCCCATAAATTTGCAGTGTTTCTCTCAGTCATATTACTGTAAGAAAGATTATATTTCCACCTAATTATGTCACTGTAAATAATACTAACCATGAAAATGTCTACTACATACCAAACACTTTCCATTCACTATTTATAATCTACAATGATTTTTTGTAGTAGAAGTCATTACAATATTATTGATTGTAATAAGAGGGCTTATATAGACTAAGTACTTGTTTTAAAAATATTACACAGCTTCTAAGAGTTTGATATTGTATTTGCACTCAAGGCTCTCTCATTCCAATGCCTGCATTTATTTTGTTACACTCTTCACTCTCCTCTCTGCAACGATGAGTACATATAAGTTTTCTAAAAAGAAATTCAGACAGAAACATTTATTTATTTATTTAAAGATTTTATTTCATTATTTTTAGAAAGAGGGGAAAGGAGAGAGGCAGAGGGAGACAGACATCAATGTATGGTTGCTTTTCACCTGCCTCCAGCCACTGATCTGACTGGAGACCTGGCTTGCAACCTGGTTATGTACCCTGGCTGGGGAATCGAACCTGCGACCTTTGGGTTCGCAGGTCGGCACCTTACCCACTGTGCTACCAGCCAGGGCTAGAAACGTTTAATTCTTAAATGAACTAAAATGATTTATTTTTCTTTTAACTCAGCACTGATATATGGTAGAAATCTTACAACTCAGAAATACTTTTCTGCCTTTATCCAGATGTAACTCAGGCTGGTTGTTATCAAAGCACTTGCCAGCAAAGCAGGTATGACCCCAGACAAATATGTATACAGAAATAAAGCAAAGGCCCCATGTCAGAATGTCACTGCACCAGGGGAAGATTGAAGTCTTCAGAACACAGTTAAATAAAAGCATCACCTGTTAGCTGCCAATAAAGGACCCAGATAGTAAACCCAACAATAGGCAGTTGCTATACATTGTTACAAACTGGTAAGAGGACATTACATTCTCCTTTCTCCAGGTGTATGGGCAGGTGAGTACAGATTTGCATATAGACAAATACCTACTCTGTGTCTACTGCAGATCCACATTCCACACAGGCCATAAATTCAATCAACAAAAGAAATACACCTATAAACAAAACTTTTGGCAGTGCGTTAAGGCCAGCATACATCATGTTAACTGATTTCAAGGAATTTTCCTCAGGAAAATAACTAGTTATTGGCAAAGAATTTCAACATCACAACTCTCATCCAAAAAAAGGAACTGTTGCAGTGGGGTTAGGAGAATAGTATTATGTCCAAAATTTTGTAAAAAAAAGAAGAGTAAGAAAAAAACAAAGTAAGAAAGAAAAAAAAGCTGTTAGGTAAACAATATTTTTAAGTACCAATGTACAAGTGAAAGTAACATGACAGTGACAAAAAAATGATTGATCCATCCTAGAATTGCTGCAGTTAGACAGATATGATAAAGTCACTAATTCAAGAATGTGTTGCACCATGAACAAACTGTTCCAACATCTGAACTCATAGGGATTTCATGCCCAGCCTCTGCCCTGACTGCACTCCTACCCTCCTGGGCATACACCTTCCCTGGAGATGGCCTCCTTACCCCTTCTTCTGGCTTCTCCATTGATCTCACATTCAGACTCATGCTGGCCTTTGTCAGATCATCCCCTGCTGGGCCCCTCACTGAAATCTGCCAAACACTTTCCATTTGCTATTTATAATCTACAAATGATTTTTTTTTAGTAGAAATTATTACAATAGTATGCCAGCAACCTATGCCCTAACAGGGCCCTCAGATGGTCAGTACATCTGAAACACTAAACTAAAACAAATCCCATGTCAATAAATTATGGTTGTTTACTGTTGAAATTATGCTATTTGTACTGTCAGCAAATAACGCTGTGGAGGGACAATGTGGTAGCCTTCATAAAATGACTCTGGTTCCCTAATCACTACTGACAGCAAAGTTTTCCTTAAATGAAGAGCATGCAGTGTTGGGGTCCACCTGGAAGAACATTGAAACTTGGAGGGCCACTTGGGCTAGGCTAAGTCTGTAAGACCCAACCAGAAAACCAGGAAGGCTGGGTACATACATATTTCCATGTTATAGCTCATGGACTCCAGGGGAGGAGAAATTAGGCCATGGGAAATATTTTAGCTGCTATGAAGCCCGGCCTGTATTGTTACCTCACCTAATGCTTTGTTGTATCAATGGCAGAAGTTGTTAAAATTTGAATGCACATCCTGACCTGAGTGAGATCTATGTGGCCCTTCACTTGTTTTTGGTTTGTTTGTTTTATTTTTTTTTTATGTTTCCCTTTTAATTAGCATTATTTAGCATTGATTGACAAGCTGCATGCCTTCAGGTTTACTATGGTTCAATAAAAGGTCTGAAGAAGGAAAAAAACACACCTTTGTTTGCCCGGACAAAGGCTCTGACCTTCTTCCCCTTCACCTGCTGTAAAGGACAGTTTTATTTCATATGTAGCACTGGGAGGTTTTACTGCAGGTTGGGGGATCCCCCACAATGCAGGGTCCCCAAAAAACTGCACAGATCATTTGTGCTGCAGCATATGAGGAATACACCCTAATACTGCAGAGGCACCATTCACTGTACTTACTCAGAGCACACATTCTCTATAGATACCAATGGTAGTAATGCTGGTGAAAAGAGGAGTGGGGAGGGTAATAGTAATAGCAGTAATAATAATAATTAATAATAATAATAATAAAGGTACTATGGTAGGTAATTTACATATAATTCATTTAATTGTCCCAAGAATAGAAATACAGACTATCAAAGTTACATTTTATTTCAACATAATTATCTTAAAAAACCTCACTAAGCATCACATGTTTGTTTCAGGCTGGTTTAGTTGGCCAGAAGTCACACCCAAGGATCACATACCTACACAGCTGCTGAACATGAGAATTTGTATCCTCACAGCAAGCTTTAGGTACCAACCACACTTAGTCCACAAATTAATGCTTCAACTGAAATAAGGCAAAACCTGGGATATTATTCTGTCCTTCAGGATACATTCCAGAGATCCCTTCAATGAGAAAGAACTATACTTTAACAATTACCTAGAGAAGATTTGTAAAAACAATGCTCAAGCCATTCTAAGAAAAATAATGGTGACAGAGTAGAGGGCAGTGCTAACGGTATTCTTAAGTGCCAGAGCAGCTGGAGGATGGGGAAGGGAGCATGATACATCTGCAAGTCCCTGGGAATTAGAGCAGAGTAGCTCAATAACAGTATATGAGATGTGATAGAAGGAGTATCTCTCAATCAGCCAACTGGAGTGAAAGAAGTAACACATAAAACAAATCCAAAGTACAACCAGACAGCCCAAATTAATGACATAAAGGGCACCTCAAAAGCAAAAAGTTGAGGAAATCTAGGATACTGCACACTGAACCCCACAAATCCTCTTACCATAGCAGGACATTCCATGAAGGCAGAAAGTCAAAGCAGATTAATCCAAGAAATAAAAACAAGCAACAACAGACACCTAAAATAGTAAGAGTAAAGGGAAAAAAAGAGTCCATCACAAAAAGGAAAGGAGGAATTACTGGACTGAGAAATGAAATAGAAACAAGCAAACTATCAGACATGGAATTCAAAGAAATCATTATAAGGAAACTCAACCAGCTCACCAAACTCAAAGAAAACTACAAAGAAATCCAGCGAAACTACAAGGAACTTACTGAAAATTACACCAGCATTAAGAAGGACATAGAAAACATCTGTAAGAACCAGGAGGAAATAAAGAACACAATTTCAGAACTGAAGAACACAACAGAAGAAATTCAAAGCAGGTTAGATGAAGCAAATGACTGGACCAGTGAATTAGAGGACAACAGGGGGAAAAATAACCAGACATTGCAACAAAATGAAAAAAGACTGAAAAAGAAAGAAGTTTTAAGAGAGCTATAGGACAACATGAAATGCAACAATACCCATATAATAGGGATACCAGAAGGAGAACAGAAGAAAGAGGTAGAAAACTTATTTGAAAAGTAATGACAGAGTCCTGGCTGGTGGCAAATGGATAGGGTGCTGGCCTGCAAACCTGAGGGTTGCTGGTTCAATTCCCAGCCAGGGCATATGATCATGTTGTAAGCCAGGTCTCCAGCCAGGTCCATAGGTGGAGGCAAGTGAAAGGCAACCATACATTGATGTCTATCTCCCTCTCTCCCTGACCCTCTCTCTAAAAATAATAAATAAAATCTTAAAAATAAAAAGTAATGACAGAAAACTTCCCTAAAATGATGAGCAAAAGGGTCACTCAAGTTCAGGAAGCACAGAGGGTCCCAATGAAGATGAACCCAAACAGATCCACTCAAAGACACATCATAATTAAAATGGCAAATTTCAAAGACAAAGACAGAACACTAAAAGCATCAAGAGAGAAACAGCTAATAACATATAAGGGAGCTCCAATAAAGTTATCAAATGATTTCTCAACAGAAACAATACAAGCCAGTAGGGAATGGCAAAAAATACTCCAAGTAATGAAAAACAAAGGACTGCAACCAACAATACTCTACTCAGCAAGGCTCTCATTCAAAATGGAACAGGAAATAAGGAGTTTCTCCAACAAAAGAAGGCTAAAAGAATACACCTCCACCAAACCAGCAGAGCAAAAGATGCTAAAAGGCCTGCTTTAAAAAGATGAAGAAACCCAAAGGTCGCAGTTTTGATTCTCCAGCCAGGGCACATAATCAGGTTGCAAACCAGGTCTCCAGTCAGGTCTGTGGCTGGAGGAAGATGAAAGGCAACCATACATTGATGTCTCTCTCCCTCTCTGCCTCTCTCCCTTCCCCTCTTTCTAAAAATAATGAAATATAATCTTTAAAAAAAAAAGGTGAAGGAACAGGCACAGGTGAAAGGTGATGTCTCTCTCCCTCTCTGCCTCTCTCCCCTCCCCTCTCTCTGAAAATAATAAATAAAATTAAAATCTTAAATAAATAAATAAATAAAGATGAATACACAAAGAGAGACAGAAATACAGGAACAAAGGGGAAAAATGTCAATGAAGAAGTATCTCTCAAAAATAACCTTAAACATAAATGGATTAAATGCATCAATAAAAAAAAAAAAAAAACATAGGGTAGCTGAATGGATAAGAAAACATGACCTACATATATCCTTTCTTCATGAGACCCACCTCATAACATAAGATCAGCACAGACTGAAAGTGAAAGGATGAAAAAATATATTTCAAGCAAATAGGCGGAAATAAAGGCTGGGGTAGCAATACTTATATCAAACAAAACAGATTTCACAATGAAGAACATAAAAAGAGACAAAGATGGGCATTTCATAATACTTCAGGGAACAATCCATCAAGAAGATATAACCCTTATAAATATATATGCGTCCAACATAGGATCTCCCAAATATATAAAGAAAATATTGGAGGACTTCAAGAAGGATATAGACACAAATGCACTAATAGTAGAGGATTTTAATACCTGATTATCAATAATGGACAGATCTTCCAAACAAACAAACAAACAAACAAAACACCAAGGATATTGTAGCATTGAACAACACTCTAGATGAAATGGACTTAACTGAAATACACAGAACTTTTTACCTCAAAGAAGCAAAATACACATTCTTCTCTAATGCACGTGGAATATCCTCAAAGATAGACCACATGGTAGGACACAATACAAGCCTCAACAAATGCAAGAAAATTGAAATCATACCAAACATATTCTCAGATCACAATGGCTTGAAGCCAGAAACCAAGGAAAATTCCAAAACAAAACAATTCATGGAGACTGAATAACATGCTATTAAGTAAAGAATGGGTCAATAATGAGATCAAAGAAGAAATTAAACAGTATCTGGTAACAAAGGAAAATGAATTCACAACACCCCAAAACCTATGGGATACAGCAAAGGCAGTCCTCAGGGGGAAATTCATAGCAATACAGGCCTATCTAAAAAGGCTAGAAGAAATTCATACAAACTACCTAACCATAAAGCTTCAAGAACTAGAACATCAACAACATCAACAACAAACAAAAATGGATAGGGCAATGCCCAGAGCAAGCCGAAGAAAGAAAATTATTAAGATCAGAGCAAAATTTAACAAAATAGATACTAAAAGCACAATTCAAAAAATCAATAATTTCAGGGACTGAAACAAAACATACATATTTTAAATTTATTATTTTTAGAGTGAGGGGAAGGAAAGGAGATAGAGAGGGAGAGAAACATCAATGCTTAAGGTTGTCTCTCATCTGCCTCTAGCCACGGACCCAGCTGAAGAACTGGCTTGCAACCTGGTTATGTGGCATGTCTGGGAATCGAACCAGTGACCCTTGGGTTTGCAAGCTGGTGCCTTTCCACTGAGCCACCAGCCAAGGCAAAGCATAATTATTTTTTTTTAAAAGCTACATGCAGCCAAAGTTGAAACCATGGATTAGGCAAAGGTATCTGAAACAGGGTTAAGCATCTAAATTCATCTTTTACCTCATCTTATTCTCCGAGAACTCTATCTTTCTATTTCACTATATCAAACCTTAAGTTTGGATAGGATTGTATTTTCCATTGATGCAAAGAATCAAATGATTAGTATTTCAGTCATTGTTTGATGGCAGCAACAAGTATAAAAAGTATATTATATAACTTCTTTAGTTCCTCATCTCCTTTTTAAAAACCTTAATAATGGCCAAAATAATTAACCAGCACACTGCAAAATTCTGATATTTTTCTAAAAAGTCCCTGAAGACATTCCTTTTATTTCAAATGTACAACTAGCCATTATTTAATAAAATTTATTTAAAAACATTTTTACCCAGAAATAATAGAGTCTTTTGGCAAATCAGTCCTACATTAGAGGGTATCAGTGGCAGTACGCCAGTCCTGGTTGAGATTTTTAAATCAGTATTCTAAACTGTAAAGTAGAGAATCTAAATTTGGTTACTTAAATACAAAAAGCTTGTGGTGGGAAGTAACTGGAGGGAACAAGGAAGGTGTAGCATCACCAGGGTCTCAACAATGATGAACATAAAGTGACATTGCTTATATGTGACCACTGAGTATTAATCTGTAAAGGAGGCAATGTACCATAGAAGCTTCAGTTCTTGATCACCCTTCCAATGGTTAATTCTTTCCTTTTATCCTTTTCTGACATTATTTTCCTTAGAAAAACATCTGGACAAGATCTGGTGTAAATAATTTAATATCAGAGACCATTGTTCTGGGGGATCTAGTTCAACTGAACCAATTAAAACATTAAAATATTTCCTCACTGAATTAAATAACCACCATCCACATACCCTAACTATCCCATAAACATCTCAGCTGCTCCAGACACCATAACCTCCCACTACCAAATACCTGAGGATTGGCACAGCACAAATCCTTCAAGTCCTGGCTCTACACAACTTTCTTAGTGAATCAGAGTTGGACTCTCCCAAGTGTTAACTATTGTGAGAAATGCTTCCCCTAGCATCTTATTGACACTTTTGCATGAGGAGCTGTAATGTGGGTTCATAAATTACCCAGAGAACTTATAATGTAAGTATAGGTCTATCACTTGGAACCTGAAAGGCTTATTCCAGAGCCAAACCTCTAACACAAAAATCCATAATGCTTTCTCCTAGATAAGTTTATATCGCATGAAGTGAATAAGAATTCACAGATTAAAAAGATGAGAGGAACTGAGTAGAGCTGGAAAATGAACCAGAAAAGAGTGTTCAAGAGCTCCTAAAATAACATCATGTACGTGCTTAATACCCAAGGCTGTCACTGCCTTGGGTCATAGGTATCCTTAGTCCCAGCACCCTTAAGACGAGCAAATGTGGTCTTATCACCCATATCCCAATATCCTTGGGACAGCATCCTTGGTCTCAGCATCCTTAATCCCAGCATTTTTTGTTTCAGAATCTTTGATGCCAGCACCATTAGTCAGAACATCTTTAGGAGTAGCATGTATTTGGCAGCTGCCTTAAAATTTTTGCTTGTTAATTTCCATGATTCATATGATATCTAACAAATGAAAAAAATAACCATTTCCTTTTTAATCATCTTAGGTTGAACTGGTGAAGTAACTAAAAAACATGAGCGAGAGGAAAAAAATATATACAGTTGTTCCATTTGGGTGGAGCAAATCAGTGGAAATATTTTTACTTAGTATCTTTAATCTCTGAAACAATGTCTTCATTTAATTAAATATTTAATCATTGAAGAATAACAATATAACAACTAAAATAAATATTCCACTAAGGAAACAATTTTCTCACAGGAGAAAAAGTGGGTCTGAAAGTTATAGCAGTAAAGTCTAAAAGTTTGTTTTAGGTTTACTGCCTCTCCTTGTCTGAATAGAATATTAACAATAGAGGTAAAGCCCAATAAGTCACAGGAGAAACTAAAAATATCATGTAGAAGCCTTCAGGCAAAACACATTTACTGGTTATGTACTTCTTATGGGTGCAGTGGTGAAATGAAACTTCTAAGATTATAATATACATATACATATAGTACATAAGAGTTGTTCTCTTCAAAGTGAGCACCTTGGGCTTACCACATTTCTCCCAATCACCATCAGGAGCCCCATCATATTTTCCTGAATCTCATTGATGGTCTGAAATCTCTTCCCTTTCAAAGGTGATTTAAATTTTGGGGAAAGCCAAAACTAAAGTTGCATAGAGCCAAATCTGGGCTGTAGGAGCCTGAATTTCCTGGGTGATTTGATGTTCCACCAAAAATCTCTTCATGAGACATGATGCATGAGCATCCTGATACTTGGATTGAGTAAAGGCATGTTTGGAATATGATAAAAGACAATGGATGGATGGGTTTAGAGAAATTACAGATTGTGAAAATAGATTTATAGTTTTATGGAAATGTGTGAAACTGAAAGTAACAATATCCTGAACAGCATTGAAAAAGTTTAGGTGGATGGTGAAAATATCTATTTAATGAATGGTAACTTTATACTACTCAAAAGAATATGGAAAGTGTTTATTACCTTTCTAATACAGATCAATAAGTTTGCCCACAAGCAGCTCCCATACAACTAGGCGGACTCTAATTTCTCTGGAAGCCTATTTTCTCTAAAAACAGTGCCCAGTATATGTCAACACATAGGGATAAACTTAAGTGGTTGCAGAAATTTAAAAAAAGTTTAATTCTTAAAAAGTTAACTAACAAAATTCATGTATGAATATTTTTTTAATTTTATTGTTGTTGTATTACATCCATCCCCTTTTTGCTCCCCTCTGTCCCCCTCCCCACCCACCCATTCCTCCCAAAGTCAATCCCACCTGTTATCCATGTCCATGGTTCCTTTATACTAGGTTCCTATCTAAGCTGCTCTCCTTTCTTGCCTCTGCCTCCCCCCTCCCTCCAACCCCTTTCCCCCTGACCACTGAAAGCCTATTCATTGTATTCGTATATTTGGTTCTGTTTTGCTTGTTGTTAGTTTTCTTCATTATTGTCCTGTAATGGGTGAGATCATATGGTATTTGTCCTTCGCTGACTGGCTTATTTCATTAAGCATAACACTCTCCAGTTCCATCCATGTTGTTGCAAACTGTAGGAGTTCTTTTTTTCTTTCTGCTATATAGTATTCCATTGTGTTAATGTACCAAAGTTTTTGATCCAATCATCCACTGATGGGCACTTAGGCTGTTTCCAGCACTTGGCTATTGTAAATAGTGCTGCTATGAACATAGGTGTACATAGGTTCTTATGAATTGGTGTTTCAGGATTCTTTGGGTATAGCCCCAGTAGTGGAATTGCTGGATCAAAAGGCAGTTCCATTTTCAGTTTTTTAAGGAAACCCCATACTGTTTTCCACAGTGGCTGCACGAGCCTGCATTCCCACCAACAGTGCACCAGGGTTCCCTTTGCCTCACATCCTCACCAAGAGTTGTTTGTTGATTTGTTCATGATTGCCATTCTGACAGGTCTGAGGTGGTATCTTATTGTGGTTTTAATTTGCATCTCTCTGATGACTAGTGATGTTGAGCATTCTTTCATATGCCTCTGGGCCCGTTGTATATCTTCCTCAGTGAGTTGTCTGTTCATGTCCTTTGCCCATTTTTTTTCCTTATTTTATTGTTGTTGTATTACATCCATCCCATTTTGCTCCCCTCTGTCCCTTTCCCTACCCTCCCATTCCCCACAAAGTCAATCCCACCTGTTATCCATGTCCACGGTTCCTTTATACTATGTTCTTGTCTAAGCTGCTCCCCTTCCTTGGTTTGCATCTCCCCTCCCCTGATCCCCTTTGTCCCTGACCATTGAAGGCCTATTAACTGTATTAATATATTTGGTTCTGTTTTGCTTGTTGTTAGTTTTGTTCATTATTGTCCCATTTTTTAATTGGGCTGTCTGTCTCCCTGGTGTTGAGTCACATTAGTTCTTTATATATTTTGGAGATCAATCCCTTCTCTGAGGTATCATTGGTAATTATGTTTTCTCATACAGTTGGTTCCCTTTGAATTTTGCTGATATCTTTTTTAGCTGAACAGAAACTTTTGAATTTGATATAGTCCCATTTATTGATTTGTTCTTTTATTTCCTTTGCCCTTGGTGAAGTATCAGTAAACATATTTCTGTGTAGGATATCCAAAACTTTACTGCCTATATTTTTCTCCAGGACCTTTATGGTGGCACTGCTTGTGTTTAAATCCTTCATCCATCTTGAGTTTATTCTGGTGTATGGTGTAAGTTAGTGGTCTAGTTTTATCTTTTTGCATGTTGCTGTCCAGTTCTCCCAACATCATTTGTTGAAGAGACTGTTTTTACTCCATTTGATGTTCCTTCCCCCTTTGTCAAATACTAGTTGACCATAGAGTCCTGGATTAATTTCTGGGCTCTCTATTATTTCCATTGATTTCTAGGTCATATATGCCAGTACCATATAGTTTTGATGATAGTAGCCTTGCAGTATTGTTTAAAGTCCAGTATTGCAATTCCTCCTACCTTGTTCTTCTTTCTCAAGATTGCTGTGGGTATTCATGGGCATTTTTAGCTCCATATAAATTTTTGAAGTATTTTTTTCTATTGTTGTGAAACCTGTCATTGGTATTTTAATTGGGATTGCATTGAATATGTAGATTGCTTTGGGTAGTATGACCATTTTAATGATGTTAATTCTTCCCAGCCATGAACTTGTTATATGCTTCCATTTATTTGTATCTTCCTTGATTTCTTTCTTCATTGTTCTGTAGTTTCCGAGTACAGATCTTTTACCTCCTTAGTTAATTTTATTCCTAGGTAATTTATTTTTCTTGTTGCTTGGTAAATGGAATTTGTTTTTTAACTCCTATTTCTGTTGTTTCATTATTGGCATACAAAAATGCTTTTGATTTCTGGGTATTGACTTTATACCCAGATATTTTGCTAAATTTGCTTATTAGGTTGAATAAGATTTTGGGGGAACCTATGAGGTTTTTTATGTACACTATCATATCATCTGCAAATAATGACAGTTTTACTTTCTCTTTTCCAAATTGGATACTTTTGACTCCTTTTTCTTGTGTGATGGCTATAGCTAGAACTTCCAAGACAATGGTGAATAGAAGTGGAGAAACTGGACAGCCTTGTCTCATTCTTGATCTTAGAGGGAAAGCATTTACTTTTTGCCCATTTAGTATGATATGGCTTCAGGTTTCTCATAGATGGCCTTTATGATGTTGAGGTATGCTCCCTCTATTCCCATTTTGCTGAGGGTTTTTATCATAAATGGTTGCTGCACTTTATGAAATGTTTTTTCAGCATCTATTGATATGATCATATGGTTTTTGTCTTTCAATTTGTTGATGTGATGCATTACATTTATTGATTCATGGATATTGTACTATCCTTACACCCCTGGGATGAAACCCACTTGATCATCATGGTGTATCATCTTTGTAATGTATTGCTGAATCCAGTTGGCCAATATTTTGTTAAGAATTTTAGCATCTATGTTCATCAGAGATATTGGCCTGTAGCTTTCTTTCTTTGTAGTGTCTTGCCCTGGTTTTGGGATTAGAATAATATTGGCCTCATAGAAAGTGTTTGGGGGTCTTCCCTCTTCCTGTAATTTTTGGTATAGTTTGAGAAGGATAGGAGTTAGTTCTTCTCTAAATGTTTGGTAAAATTCAGCTTTGTATCGATCTGGTCCAGGGCTTTTGTGCTTTGGGAGATTTTGGATTACTTCTTTAATTTCACTAGTTGTTATTGGCCTATTGAGGCTTTCTGCTTCTTCTGGGTTCAGTTTTGGTAGATTATACATTTCCAGAAATGTATCCATTTCATCCAGGTTGTCATATTTTTTGCCGTATAATTGTTGGTAGTAATTTCTTACAACCTTTTGTATTTCTGAGGTATCAGTTGTGATTTCTCCTCTATCAGTTCTCATTCTGTTTATATGGGTCATCTCTGTCTTTTTCTTGATGAGTCAGGATAAAGGCTTGTCAATTTTTTTCATTTTTTTCAATGAACCAGCTCCTGGACCTGTTGATTCTTCGAATTGTAGTTTGAATCTCTGAGTTATTTAGTTCTGTTCTGATCTTGATGATTTCCTTCCTTCTACTTGCTCTGGGCTTTGTTTGTTGTTGGTCCTCCAATTCTTGCAGCTTTGTGGTTAGGTCGTTTTTATAAACTTCTTGTATCCTTTTTTGGAAGGCCTGTATTGCTATAAATTTCCCCCTGAGAACGGCCTTTGCTGTATCCCATAGGTTTTGGGCTGTTGTGTGTTCATTGTCATTTGTTTCCAGGAACTTTTTTTTTTTTTTTTAATTTTATTGTTGTTGTATTACAGCCATCGCCTTTTTGCTCCCCTCTGTCCACCTCCCCACCCACCCATTCCCCCCAAAATCAATCCCACCTGTTGTCCATGTCCATGGTTCCTTTATACAAGGTTCTTTCCAGGAACTTTTTTATTTCATCTTTGATCTCATTGTTATCCCATTCATTACTTAAAAGCATATTATTCAGTCTCCATGCATTAGAACATTTTTGGATTTTCCCCTGGAGATTGGTTTCTAGTATCAAGCCATTGTAATCTGAGAAGTTGCTTTGTATCATTTAAATTTTCCTGTATTTGTGAAGGCTTTTCTTCTGACATACCTGTGGTCAATCTTAGAGAATGATCCATGTGCATTTGAAAACAATGTGTATTCTGCTTCTTTGGGGTAAAAAGACTCTGTATACATCAGTTAGGTCCATTTCCTCTAGAGTATTGTTCAATGCCACAACATCTTTGATGATTTTTTGTTTGGAAGATCTGTCAATTGTTGATAGTGGGGTATTAAAATCCCCTTTTATTAGTCTGTTTCTGTCTATATCTTTCTTGAAGTCTTCCAAGATTTTCCTTATATATTTTGGAGCTCCTATGTTGGGTGCGTATATGTTTATCAGAGTTATTTCTTCTTGATGGACTGTTCCCTTAAGTATTATGAAATGCCCATCTTTGTCCCTTTTTATGGCCTTCATTGTAAAATCTATTTTGTCTGATATCAGTATTGCTACTCCAGCTTTTTTTTTTATGTCCATTTGCTTGATATATACGTTTCCATCCCTTCACTCTCAATCTGTGTTGATCTTTTGTTCTGAGGTGGGTCGCTTGAAGACAGCATATATGTGGGTCATGTTTTCTTATCCATTCGGCTACCTTATGTCTTTTGATTGGTGCATTTAATCCATTTACATTTAAGGTTATTATTGATTGATACTTATTCATTGCCATTTTCTCCCTTTGTGTCTGTATTCCTCTT
Source organism: Noctilio leporinus (assembly GCA_004026585.1). Classification (NCBI taxonomy): domain Eukaryota; kingdom Metazoa; phylum Chordata; class Mammalia; order Chiroptera; family Noctilionidae; genus Noctilio; species Noctilio leporinus. The sequence continues at coordinate 77,300 of PVIW01005848.1, read as the reverse complement.
TGGCTTTTTTTGTTTCTTCATTTTAGTTATTTACTTATTTTTAAAGCAGACCCTTTAGCATTTCTTGCAATGCTGGTTTGGTAGAGATGTATTCTTTTAGTCTTTTTTTGTCTGGGAAGCTCCTTATTTCTCCTTCTATCTTGAATGAGAGTCTTGCGGGGTAGAATACTCTTGGTTGCAGGCCTTTGTTTACCATTACTTGAAATACTTCTTGCCATTCCCTTCAGGCTTGAATTGTTTCTGTTGAATAATCATTTGATAGCCTTATTGGAGCCCTTTTATATGTTATTTGTCATTTCCCTCTTGAGGCTTTTAGGATTCTCTCTTTGTCTTTGAAATTAGCTATTTTAATAATAATGTTCCTTGGTGTTGGTCTGTTTTGGTTGATCTTCATTGGGACCCCCTGTGCTTCCTGAACTTGAGTAATGTTTTCACTCATTATGTTAGGGAAATTTTCTATCATCACATTTTTGAACAAGTTTTCCATTCCTTGTTACTCTTCTCCTTTTGGTATCCCTATGATACAGATGTTGTTATATTTCATATTGTCCTAAAGCTTTCTTAAACCCTCTTCAATCTTGTTCAGCCTTTATTTATTCTCTTGTACTTTCTTGGAGTATTTGTCTACATTATCCTCCAACTCGTTGATCTGGTCCTCTGCTTCCTCTAGCCTACTGTTGATTCCTTCTTCTGTATTCTTCAATTCAGAAATTGTATTCTTCATTTCTTCCTGGCATTTATTGATAATTTCTATGTCCTTTATGATGCTGTTTTAGCTCTCAGTAAGTTCCTTGTAACTTCCCTGGAGTTGTTTATAGTTTTTTTTGAGCTGGCTAAGCTCATTGAGCTTCTCTATCATCATTACTTTGAATTCCTTATCTGATATTTCAGGTGCTTCTGTTTCATTTGGTGGTCTTTCTGGGGATTCTTCCTTTCCTTTTGGTGATGGACTGATTCTTTTTTTCCCTATATCGGGTATTTGTTGTTGCTTGCTTTTTTTTTTTTTTTTCCTTGGGTTAACCTGCTTTGCTTCCTTGCCTTAGTTGAGCACCCTTCTGTGTTAGACTTGTGGAATCCAATGTTGCAATCTCCCAGATTTTCTCCACTTGTTGTTCTTGGTGTGGCCTTTATTTGTCTGGGTGTATTCTGGATTGTTGTTTATGTTGCTTCTTTCCTTGCAGTGAATACGCTCCTTCTATCCTTTCTCACAAAAAATGAGGACAGGAAGAATCAGAAAGCCTCAAGCATGAGTGAACAATGTAAGCCTATGTGTATAGTTGCCGCATCTGCATCCCTGTTCACCCTTAGTGGCCCCTAATTGGTCCAGGTGGAGCCAGGGCCTGTGGGCTTTTAGCAGGAAAAAAAGAACAAAAAAGATAATAATAATAAGAAGAAAGGGTATATATTTATTTATTTATTTATTTATTTATTTATTTAAAATAAGCAAAAAGGGTTCAGTTGGGTGTTCACCCTTTATGATCCCTGATAGGTCCTGGTGGAACCAGGACCTGTGGGTTTATAGCAGAGAAAAAAAAATAATAAAAAAAGAAAAATTTTAAAAAAAAGGAAAAAATAACAAGAAAAAGAAAAATAATAATAAAAGAGAAAGAGTTTAGGTGGCTGTTCACCCTTTATGATCTCTGATTGGTCCAGGTGGAGCTAGGACCTGTGGACTTTAACAGGAAGAAAAGAAATTAAACAAAAAAAAAAAAAAGGAAGAGAAAAAAGAAAAAGGAAGGAACAAAAGAATAAAGAAAGGGTTTAGGTGGCTAGGGAGGGGAAGAGTACTTAGATTAAAGACTGGGAATGCATTTTACTTAGAGAGTGAGTAGCTTTAAATCAATAGTAGGGGGAGGGTCTTGGATATTTAGGTGTATTGATATAGGGGAGAATGAAAAATATATGAGAAGTAACTTTCAAAAAGGATATGTTAGGGATTAATAGTTCATGTAGCTCTCAATATAACTCAGGTGCTTGAGATTAGCAGCAATCCATTTCCTGAGTCTGCCTCCATTTTTTGGTCAGGCCTCTGCAATCTACAGTCTAGCTGGTCTTGGAGTGGCAGGGCCTATGATTGTCACAGTCAGGGCTGATTCTGAGAGTCAGCCCCCAGGTGCTGGGCCTTCAGTAGCCTTGCTGGATTTTAGGGCTGCCGGTGTTCTGGGGCCCTGCAGGAGTTCAATTCCTTGTTCCCTCCTGCATTTGGCCTTGCTGCCCACACTTCACTGTTCAGATATCTAGTCACCAGGGAGCCTGGAGCTGGCTTCAATTAAACACGCCCCTCTGGTAGAGCTGCCACTGCCCAGAGCCGACCTTTGGGACTGTCTCACCTGCTCTCCTGTAGGTCTCTGCTGCCTCTGGGCTGTGCTCCCGAGTCTAGATGCTGACCCCTCCAATTCTTAGGGACCTGAAGACATTTTGCGCTCCCTATCCTATCCTCCACCTGCTCTGGCACTCGAGAACACCATCAGCACTGCTCTCTACTCTGTTGCCATCTTTGATTCTCCTACCCAGCACTTTAACTTTACCCATAAAAACAAGTGACAGTTGTGAGGGAAAGAAAACGGCCAACTAGCGTAATTGTAATAGTATCCTAACCATTCACCCAATAAAGTAACAAAACTAATAGTAAGGAGCCCAAAAACAGACCAAAAATAAATTTTTTAAATTTGGATCTGAAACCAATGAATAACTAATAAACTATTAAAGGCACGCTCTTAGGGAAATTGGCCATACATTATAGTCGGGGATAGAAATGATCTCCAGATTACATTTAAAAATTTAGATATTCGCAAAACTAGGTAAAAGCAACCAACATCTACAAAACTATAGCACATTAGGCACAAAAATGAGAGCCATAAGTGTGGTAGAGAGAATAGCCCTTATTAGACTAAGTAAAGGCTGCTGAAAAAGAAGTCAGAAAATGGCAATCATTAACAAATCGACAAACAAGTGTTGATGAGGATATGAGGAAAAGGGAAGCCTGGTGCACTGTTAGTGGAAATGCAGGCTGGTGCAGCCACTATAGAAAACAGTATGGAGTTTCCTACAAACTAAAAATGGAACTGCTTTTTGATCCAGCAATCCCACTACTAGGATTATACCCAAAGAACCCTGAAACACTAATTTGGAAGAGCCTTTGTACCCCTATGTTCTTAGCAGCACTATTTACAATAGCTAAGTGCTGGAAACAGCCTAAATGCCCATGAATGGATGAATGGATTTTAAAACTTTGGTACATTTACACAATGGACTGCTACTCAGCAGAAAGAAAGAAGAAACTCCTACTCTTTACAACAACATGAATGGCACTGGAGAGTATTATGCTTAGTGAAATAAGCCAGTCAGTGAAGGACAAATACCATATGATCTCACCTGTTGCAAGATACTTGTGAACAAAACAAACAAGCAAGCAAAATACAACCAGATACATGAATACAATGAATAGGCCTTCAGTGGGCAGAGGGGAGGGAGTCGGGAAAAGGGAAAGAATAGGCAAAGGAGGGGAGCAGTTTAATCATGGAACTAGCATGGAAGAACCATGGACATGGACAAAAAGTGGGATTGACTTTGGAGGGAATGGGTGGGTGGGGAAGGGAAGAGAGGGGAAGGCAAATGAAATGGATGCAATACAACAACAATAAAATTAAATTTAAAAAGATAGACAATTGACAATGAGTGGACTGGGAAAAATATTTCCAATACACATCACAGAAAAAATTTAGTACTACTATCATAACTCACAGAAATTGATGAAAAAGGAACAATTGAAAAACAGGCAAATGCTATATACAGGTAATAGTGGAAGTAGAGAAACACAAATGTCAAATAAATACATAAAAGATGATTTACAACATTAATAATTAAAAATTAAAATTATATACAGTTGGCTCTTATTACTCATGGTAATTATATTCCTAGGAGAAATAAAGGGTCAGGTTTCTATGAACCTCCAGTCACATTTTTATCAACAGAGCAATGCATCAACATGTTTTATACCTATTTCTGTTTAAAAACACCTTATTTAATAAACATTGTTAACTGATTCACTGACATTGAGCTCACAGCACATAGCCCTGTAATTCTGTCCTGAATGAAGCTTATCTAAGGATCATCACAGCTCTCAAGACCCTGAGGACATCAGAGGGCACCTCAGTACTACAAGTGAGGGCCATCTGAAACAGTGAAATCACCAACAAGTATGAAATGTGGAAAAAAGGCGTAAACAGCCTGGGAGTGGAAGCAAAAAGGCAATAGCAAAAAGCTCCATCTCCTTGCTCTTCAGTTGGGGTATAATGGTTGGTGGTTCCAACATTCACTCTCCACGCAGTCATGAATGACCCAGAAAGCACCATGACTATTGATTTGGGGCTAACAATCAGTTTTAGTAAGCAAGTTTATAAATCTGGAATCCAAGGATAAGAAAGATCATTTTAAACTAACCAATGAGCAAAGCATGAAGAAATTATATATCTACTGTTGGTGTGGGGAACATGGATTTGAGCACTCTGCAGTAAAGTAGAATTTGGTAGTGCTCTCTAGCATGAAATTTAACACCATATACAATTTTTTAAGTATTTTATTTGTTATTTTTAGAGAGAGGGAAAGGGTGAAAGGAAGAGAAGGAGAGAGACATCAGTGTATGGTTGCCTTTCACCTGCCTCCAGCTACGGACCTAACTGGGGACCTGGCTTGCAACCTGATTATGTGTCCTGGCTGGGGAATTGAATCAATGACCTTTGGGTTCGCAGGCCAATGCCTTATCCACTGTGCCACCAGCCAGGGTACCATATATAAACTTAAATTATGCATGCAGTGTGATAAATAAGTCCGCTTCCACATGCAGCCTATGGAAATATAAATGTGCATGAAAACATAAACATGAAGATGCCTCATAGCAAACGTTATAAATAATATAAATGTTCAGCATTTAAATAAAATTGAAATGAACTATAGTACAGTAGTACTGTGGTATATATTAATTTCTAAAGGAAACATTAGACCTGTATATACTAAAAAGATAACACATTCTATATATACCATTATGAAAGGTAAATTGAAGATCAATATATGTAATTTATGTTAATAAATTCAACTTATGTTAATATTTAAATTTTTGCATATAAACTCATATAAATGTATGCTTAAAGTGTTGAAGAAAATAAAGGAAACTAATTGAATTTGATTACCTTAAAAGTGAAAGCTAGAGGGATTGGAAGAGAAATTTTACTACTTTCACATATGCTACTTATTTCATTTTTACAACTTTTAGGTATATGCTTTTTCACAATAATAATGTTAAAAGTAATTCTTGTTATTCAAAATATATCTGTTACAAAAGAAATAATTACAAAAAAAGGACTGTTTTTTCCTGTTGAAATCTTACATTTTAGTATGTTGAATTATATATAAAATACTTTTTAAATATTATTTCTCTCCCTCCTGTAAAGAACATGTTCTTCAAAAAACAGTTACAGCAAAAAATATTTCATTACTGACAAAAATATCTATGGCAATATCACATGCATATGAACAATTATGTATTTGCACAATCTTGAAATTAAATTCATCTATAATAGCTATCATTTTAAATCTTTATCAAGCAGTCTATAGTGAGAATACCAAGCTTAAAGCATATATTTAATTTCATATCATTACATTTTCAGTGAGAAAGCATTAAGCAAAAACACTTTAAGCTGTTGACCTATGTTTAGCAAGAATGGTGGGAACAAAATACTACAACAATATCACTTTACTTCAAATCAATTAGTTGATTTGGTAGTTTAGTGTCTTTGCTTAAAAAGAAATAAATAATGTCTCACTTTGACTTGCTCCATCATAGCAATAATGAAAATAATAAAGGTATTTCTTTAGCCTTGTTTCTTTTTTATTGTGTCATTAGAGAAAGATCCACAAAAATTTAAAAATCAAAATTGCTTAATGAAATAAATAATGAGGGACTAATCAAACCTAAACTAAATGGTTTTTTTAATTTAAAAATAATGAAGAATTTACATCTCTTTTGGTATATGGATAGCCACCTTTTAACCAGAAGAACAAAATATAGTTCTTAAATATTAAGAATTCTGAAGGTAAAGCGTAACACCATCTATGAGTAAGGGTAGGTTATTTTTAATTTTAAATATATTTTATTGATTTTTCTATTACAGTTATCTAAATTTTTCCCCCTTTGCCCCATCCACCCAGTACCCCCCATTCCCTCTGGCAATGGCCTTCTTAGTTCATGTCCATGTGTCATGCATATAAGTTCTTTGGCTTCTCCATTTCCTCTAATATTCTTAATATCCCCTTGTTTATTCGGTAACCACCAATGTGTACTTCTTTTTTTCTTTTTTCACATCCAGACAATTCATCATTTAATTACTGCCTTCTGTCAGCCTCTCAAATCATATTAATACAAAGTTTTCTTTTCATTATTTCAAAATGCTCATACTAATTCACTTGTTTTAAAAACTATTTTTTAAAGTAATGTCAATTTCAATATTACCAAAGACATGCACAAATGCATTTACACACATACATATTTTTACAAATGAGCTTTGGATATGCATATAAAAGTAGATAGATTAATAGAAATAAGTATTCTAGCCTATCTAATTAGCCATTTGTGTATGTGTTCGTGTATGTGTGTGTGTTCGTGTGTGTGTGTGTGTGTGTGTGTCTAGGGATGGGCATGTATGAAAGTCAAATGTGGAATACAAAGATGGAGAAAGGGAGACAATAAAAGTGGAAATAAGGTAAAAAAAAATTAAATGGCAGAGTAGGATGGTTTCTCTCTGTGATTCAAGTCTCTGAATTTAAATTGCATGATTTAAATCTATATAAGCTACCTCTTTTTACTCCATGCCTACTGACTATCTCTTCATCTAAATAGCTAATATATGTACAGTTGAGAATAATTATTTGACATTTAACAGTGCTTTGTATCATTAGGGGTCTTACTTTATATCACTAAACTAACCTGTAACCTTTAAGGCAGTTCTGAGTTTAAATCCCCAGCATATGTGCATCAAATGCTCAGTATGGATGACTACTATGTCTAATCCATAGATTTTTAAAAATCTACTCTTTTATTATGTACACAGAAATAAACATGTAGCTTATAAAGATATGACTCATAGGCATGAACAACAGTGTGATGATTGTAGTGGTGAAGGGAGTATAAAGGGGATAAATGGGGCCCTAGCTGGTAGCGCAGTGGATAAGGCACTGGCCTGTGAACCCAAAGGTTGCTGGTTTGATTCCCAGCCAGGGCAACATAACCAGGTTGCAAGCCAGGACTCTAGCCAGGTCCATAGCTGGAGGCAGGTGAAAGGCAACCATACATTGATGTCTCTCTCCCTCTCTGACTCTCTTCCTTCCCCTCTCTCTGAAAAATAATAAAACCTTTATTAAAAAAGGGGGATAAATGGTAATGGAAAAATACAATAAAAATATATCACTGTTATTATTAACATTAGTGTCATTATTCCTTTAACCCCAGAGTGGTTGATTGGATCCTCTTCTCCATTTGGCTGATCATTTCATAAATAACTCTGCTATTCACGGGTCTATAGGGAGTCTGATGGATGACTTCTTTATTTATTTTGTCCTGAAGAGTCAATGTACAATCTAGACATCCCACTTGTATTTACAATTTCCTTCCCAAATTTTGTTTATCTTTCTCCTTCCCATCAATGCATTTTTATTTGCTCTCTTTCAAGCCTAAAAACATCACATTTATTTCAGAGCACTTATTTAGTGTTATGATTCCATTTATTATGTAATTTCCTAATTGCTCAGTGCAATTATCTCTCTAACAGATCTATGTATCTCTAAACCAAATTCTTTCCAGTAGATCCAAGGCCTGAAAATAGAATCATGAATACATTTCCTACAAGCAGATTAGGGAAGCATTAGGGTAGCAATGCAATATCTCAGTGGAATAGATCTTGAAATTTTTAACTCAAATTTAACTTCTAATAATATATGGTAACTCTCTGCAATTTTTGTAGAATTTTATATGAGAGTTTTTCTTACATATTATAAGACATTTTATTCTTTGAGAACATGCAATGGTTTCTAAACTAGTATTTCAATTCAGCAGCCTTAAGTAAGTCCCTGTAACACAACATCCTAAGAGAACAAAATCTATTTAATTCCTGCACTGAACATTAAGACTTAATATAATGACTTTTTTGCCCTTGAAAAGATGGCCATTGTGAACTTTCTCAGTAGATTGATTGACAAGCTTGTTTGTAAGCATCTCTATGTCATTTGATAGTAAGTCCTGAAAGACCTTATCTGACATAGTTTATTGAGGCTAATTTTGATTACTGATTTATCTAATTTTTTTCTCTCTCCTCAAAATATACTCAATTCTACACTGAGGTGTGCTAACAGAGGGCATGCAGTCTATTCTGGAGTTTGGTTATGTTCTAGAAATACTTGTATATAACTAAGCAATAAACTATTTTTAAAATATTTTGTCAGGGGATGTTTAAAGTGCATTAATTTTTAGAAGAGCTGAATGTATGTGCCTGCCATCTCTTGTATAAATGATGTTTTCATGATAATATTATCCAAGAATGATTCTAAACCTTATCCTAAAAATAAGCATATACAAGAAGAGATCCAAGATTGAAGTGTAGGTAAACATGCTACATCTCCCTACACAAGCAGAAATAGGTACATCTACCTCAAAAGTAGAGACAACCAGAAATTCCAGAATATAAAACATCACAGAAGTCCAACAAATAAAAGACAGAGGAAGAAATACTCATCCAGACAGGTAGGAAGGGTGGAGCTAGGACACAGAAGAAGTGGTTCAGATAGCAAATTGCCCACATGCTGGTTGGTGGTGCAGCAGCTGCAGTGGCAGAGTGGCAGGGGTTGGCAGGCAAAAAGAGAAGTCATAGTAGGGACACCTGTTGAATGCTCCCAACACCAGATCAGGTTGCATGGCTCATGGTTCCAGCACTAGGGGTAGGGATGGGGTGGGGTGAAATAAAGCCACATTGCTTCTTTTGACTATAAAAACCAGTGGGGTTTGGAGTCAAAGAAGGAACTATCCTTCTCACAGAAAAGTCAGTTTGTTTAGAGCTGCTGTGATCCTGAAATGTCCACAGATCCATCCACTCTGGGAACCATGGACTAGGCAACAACTAGAGAGAAGCTAGTCCCATAAGGGAAACTAGATAAATACCTGGAAAATGGGCAAGTGCTGAACAGGCAGCATAGTTCCCTCTCAGATACCTCCCCCACATACAACATTACAATGTGGTAAAAACCAGTTGCCCCACACTGATGAATACTCAAGGCCTCACCCCTTACACATAACAGGTGCAACAGCTCTACCTATAAAACAGGCACAAAGGAGCCTGTCAAGATGTGGAGACAAAGAAATATGACTCAACAAATGGGACAAATAAAGGTCCCAGTGACCCAACTAAGCAACATTCTTTGTTGCCAGCCTGATAGATGAACAGGTTGCCAGCCTGACAGACACACAATTTAAAATGCTGGTAATAAAGATGCTCACACCCTTGACATATATGCTTGAGTACAGTAAACACATAAGGGAAAAGGTGAAGGCTATGCTAAGTGAAACAAAGGAAAATATAAAACCAATGGTGAAGGAAAGGAAAGCGAGGTTCAAATCAGTGATTTGGAACATAAGGAAGAAATAAACAATCAACCAGCACAGATAGTGAAAACAAGAATTGAAAAAATTGAAGAGAGGCTTAGGAACCTCAACGATGACTTTAAGCATGTGAACATCCAAATCATAGGGATGCCAAAAGAGAAGAGAAAGAACAACAAACTGAAAACATGTGAAAAAATAGTGAAAGAAAATTTCCCTAATTTGATGAAGGGTATAGGCATACAAGTCCAGGAGGCACAGAGTCCCAAACAAATTGGACCCAAAGAGGACCACACCAAAACACATCATAATTAAAATGCCAAAGATTAAAGATAAAGAGAGAATCTTAAAAGCAGCAAGAAAAAAAGAAGAGAGTTGCTACTTACAAAGGGGCTTCTATAAGACTATCAGCTGATTTCTTAGAAGAAAATTTCTTAGAAGAAAAAGAGACTGGCAAGAAATATGCAAAGTGATTAAAAGTAAGGACCTATAGCCAAGATTATTCTATCCAGCAAAGCTATCATTTAGAATGGAAGGGAAGAAAAGGGCTCCCTCAGTGAGGTAAAGCTAAAGAGAGTCATCATCACCAATGTTAAAGAGGCTTATTTTTTAAAAAGGCCAAACCTATGAACATTAAAATGACAACAAACTTACAACTATCAGCAGCAGAAACTAAATAATAAAAAGGAAACCAAAAACAAATCAAGCAAACAACCAGAATAGGGCAAGAAGCATAAGTATGAAGATCATTGGGAGGGTTATTATCTGGGAGGGAGAAGGAGAAAAAAAAGGGAAATGGTGCAGGGATTATGGGACATACGGGATAGACAGGGTAGCTAAGAATAATAGAGGAAAGGGTGAAATCAAAGAACTGATATGCACAACCCATAGCCATGAACTAAGGGTGGGGTGGGACTGTGGAAGGGAATTGGGGGCTTGGGTGAAGGGAAGAAAAGGGAAAATAAAACATCTGTGACAGCATAATCAATAAAATATACAAAAATAAGCATATACCTTCTTTAGGCACATATGTATTCTTGTTCCTAAATGTGCTGTAAACTTTTCTTGAGTAGAAGACTTATAAATGTTAAGAACATAAAAATCATCATGGAAAGTACTTTAATTTTATGTCCCAATTTGGGACTTTTTACTTCTTAAAAAGTTCTCAGAAAATCTTGCATTTTTCCCAGTTGTATGACTCAGGGTAACACTTACTAGTTGCCACAAGAAAGAAATCAAAACCTCGATTGCTTAAACAAATGTTTATTTGACACTCGTACAAAGTAAAATACAGATGTGTTTGGTTAAGGTACTGTTCTGGGAGGTTTAATCCAGGAGGAAGGCCCCAGGGTCAAGACTTCCACCATGCGGTCTGCTCCCTTGGCACATGTCACTTCCAGACAGCAGATGAGATCACAATGGTCAATATCAACATCTTTCATGGGCAGGCTACAGTTATTTCTCTCTATTTCATTCACCAAAGCCAGTTACATGTCTCCAGCCTACCTGCAGGAGGGGCTGTATTGAACCTTTCCCTGTGCTTGAGAGAGAGAAGGGAGCTTGTGGAAGCTCTCTACCTGCCGTGCAGACCCAACACCTTTATCAAATTATTTACAGAACACATTTTACTCAATTACATGCATTGTTTAAGTTGAGTAATATGCATAAGGCGCCAGCCTGCGAACCCAAAGGTCACTGGCTTGATTGCCCAGCCAGGGTACATAACCAGGTTACGAGCCTGGTCTCCAGCCAGGTCTGCGGCTGAAGGCAGGTGAAAGGCAACCATACAATGATGTTTCTCTCCCTCTCTGCCTCTCTCCCTGCCTCTCTTTCTAAAAATAATAAATAAAATATTTTTTAAAGTTGAGTAATAGACAATATTTAGCAGTTAGCCAAAAAGCAATATCAGAAATACATACTCTAGGAAAGCACTACAACATAATATCTCAATAGATATAATGGGATACATATAGCATGACATATTGATAGATGGGGTATAGTATTTCCTGTATTTTGATTCTCGTTTACATGAATTGTTTTGTATGGGATCAGTACTCTATAAGGGATCAGTTTGCCAAATAATATGTTACCAAATGATAAAAATACTACACTATTTTTATCTATTTATCTATTATAATTCTAGTTGTGCTATTTTTATCTAGCATGGCTAGAATTATAAGAAGCTCTAATACTTAATAAGATAAAAATACTTAAATTTCTAACAATTGAGCATTGTTTTGCAATATAAATATTAAAACACCAGGAAATACTATGTAATTTTATTTATGAAATTACATTTGTGACATATACATTTGGAGTCTCTCTAAAAATACTGAAGCATGGGATTTATATAGAAACTTGGCCTGAAATTTTATGTGAACTAATTCTAAAATAAGTTTAAGAAATACAATTTTTTATAAATCTTTGGGTTGGTTTGAACTTGATTTCAAATGAATATTGTATCAACTGTTAAACCAGCACAGCATTTGGTATGGCTTAGTAATTTCCTATATAGCCAAAAATTTATAATAATTTCCTCTTATTTTATAGGCAATTATAATTTTGAAGCAAAGTATTTCCTACATATTAAATTACATATCACTTTTTATGAGCTTTCATGCAAATTCTTGCTAAAAATAAACTAATTACAAGATTGAACAATTAAAATATCTGAAGTATAAAGACTAAAACTGAACTAACTAAATATTGTTATCAAAGTGCTTTATGTCCAGGGAAGCAAGATATACAGAGGGTACTTTGTTCAGATAATGATTTAAAGTCAAAATTCATTTCACACTAAACCTGGCTCCATTTCATATCATATTCCTTGTTATCAGAGTCATCTATGAATTTCAATATCACCTATGTTGTTGGTGGCTTCAGATGAATGCAATATTCTGATACGTCCATTAGAAGTATTACTAGTCATTAATCATCTTCAGAAAAGTCTGGTTTCTAATAACACTTCCCTTTTTGGAAAAAGGAACCAATAGTTAAACCAATTAATTTGAAATACTTAAAACTGTGCCACTATTTTTTTAAAAGATTTTATTCATTATTTTCAGAGAGAAGGGCAGGGTAGGAGGAAGAAAGGGAGAAAAGCATCAATGTATGGTTGCTTTTCACCTACCTCCAGCTAAGGACCTGACTGGAGACCTGGCTTGCAACCTTGTTTATGTGACCTCACTGGGGAATCACTTTTTTTTAATTTTTATTGTTGTTTTATTACAGTTATCTCATTATTCACCTGTTGCTCTATCCTGCCCTGCCACTACCCTCTCTCAGTTAATCCCCACCCTGTTGTCCATGTTCATGAATCATTTATACTAATTTCTTAACTAGAACCTTTCACTCCATTTCCCCCTCCACCTCCACTCTGGTCACTGTCAGTCTGTTCCTTGTTCCCATACCTCTGCTTCTATTTTTCTCATTTGTTTGTTTTGTTCATTAAATGAGATAATAAGATATCTTTCACTTGCCACTGGGATTGTTTCACTAAGCATAATACTCTCCAGTTTTATCTATGCTGTTTCAAAAGGTAGGAGTTCCTTTTTCTTGATATTGCATAGTATTCCATTGCATAAATGTACCATAGTTTTTTGATCCATTCATTTATGGATGAGCATTTAGGCTGTTACCAGCATTTGGCAATTGTAAATAGTATTCATATGAACATGGGAGTGCATAGGTTCTTCTGAATTGGTGTTTCAGCATTGTTCAGGTATAATCACAGAAATGAAATTGCTAGATAAAAAGGAAACTTCTGGCCCTGGATGGTAGCACAGTGGATAAGGTGCTGGCCTGAGAATTCAAGCCAGCTGGTTTGATTCCCCAGCTAGGGCACATAACCAGGTTGCAAGCCAGGTCACCAGCTAGATCTGTGGCTGGAGGCAGATGAAAGGCAACCATACATGCTATCTCTCTCCCTCCCTGTCTCTCCCTACCCCTCTCTTTAAAATAATAAAATCTTTTTTAAAAAAGGCATTTCTATTTTTAGTTTCTTGAGGATATTACAGGGTGTTTTCCAAAGTAGCTGCACTAGTCTGCATTTACAACAGCATACTAGGGTTCCCTTTTCTCCACATCCTCACCAGCACTTATTGTTTGTTGATTTGTTAATGATGGCTATTTTGACCAGTGTCAGGTGGTATCTAACTTTATTTTTAATTTTCATCTCTCTGATAGCTAGTGATGTTTAGCATTCTTTCATAAGTCTATGGGTCCTATGTATCTCCTTCTCAGAGAAGGGTCTGTTCAGTTCCTTTCCACATTCTTTAATTGAATTATCTGTCTTTTTGGTGTTGAGTCATATAAGTTCTTTATATTTTGAGGGGATCAAATCCTTGTCTGAGGTATCATTGGCAATATGTTTTCCCATATGATTGGTTCCCTTTTCATTTTGCTGGTGTTTCCTTTAACTGAGCAGAAATTATTTAGTTTGATGTAGTCCCATTTGTTTAATTTTTCCTTTATTTCCATTACCTTAGAAGATATATTGGTGAAAATATTGCTGCCAGGGATATCTGAAACTTTATTGCTTGTATTTTCCTGTAGGACTTTTATGGTGTAATGGCTTACATTTAAGTTTTTCATCTATCTTGAGTTTATTCTGGTGCATGGTGTAAGTTGGTAGTTTAGTTTCATTTATTTATTTATTTATTTTTTGCATGTCCCTGTCCAGTTCTCCCAACACCAATGTTGAAGATACTACTTCACTCCATTTATGCTCCTACCCCTTTCCAAATATTAATTGACCATAGAGATCTGAGTTTATTTCTGGGCTCTCTGTTCCAGTCTTGTTCTTATGCCGATACCAGACTGTTTTGATACAAAGGCCTTTTAATATAGTTTGAAATCAGGTATTGTGATCTCTCCTGCTTTGTTCTTCTTTCTCAAAATTCTGAAGCTATTTGAAGTTATTTATGGTTCCATATACATTTTTGAAATATTTATTTTAGATCTGTGAAATATGTCATTGGTATTTTAATTGGGATTGTGTTAAGACTATAAATGGCTTTGGATAATATGGACATTTTAATGATGTAAAGTTTTCCAATCCATGAACACAAATGCTTCCATTTGTTTGTGTCTTCCTTAATTACTTTTCTCAATGTTCTATTGATTTTGGGGTACATGTCTTTTATTCCCTTGGTTAAGTTTATTTAAAGTACTTTATTTTTCTTGTTGCTATATAGTAAATGGGATTTATTTTCTAGATTCTATCTCTGATGTTTCATTGTTGGTATACAAACATGTCTTTAACTCCTAGATATTGACTTTGTATCCTGCTCTTTTGCCAAATTCTCTTATGAGGTTGAATAGTTTTTGGTGGAGCCAATAGGGTTTTCTATGTACACTATCATGTCATCTGAAAATAATGAGAAATCTACTTTCTTTTTTCCAATTTGGATGCCTCTTTCTTTCCTTTTCTTGTCTGATCACTGTGGCTAGAGCTTCTAATATAATGTTGAATAAATGTTTGAAAGTGGTCACACTTGTCTTACTGGGAAAGCTTTTAGTTTTTGTATGTTGAGTATGATGTTAACTCTAAGTTTCTCATATATGGCCTTTATTATATTGAGATATGCTCCTTTTATTCCCATTTTGTTGATATTTTTATCATAAATGGGTGTTGTACTTTTTTTCAAGTGTTTTTAAATCATTTATTAATGTGATCAGGTTATTTTTAATTTCATTTTGTCTATATGGTGTATGACACATTGATTTGTGAATATCATACTGTCATTACATCCCTGGGATGAATCCCACTTGATCGTGGTGTATGACCTTTTAAATGTATTGCTGGATCCAATTTGCCAATGTTTTCTTGAGAATTATAGCATCTATGTTATCAGCAATATTGGCCTGTAATTTTCTTTCTTCATTGTGTCTTGCCCAGGTTTTGGGGTTAGCATAATACTGGCCTCATAAAGGAGTTTGGGAGTCTTCTCTCTTGGATCTTTTTTTTTTTTTTTTTTGGAATAGTTTGAGCAGGGTAGGTGTTAGTTCCCCAAATGTTTGGGAAAAAATCATCTGTGAAGTCATCCAGTTCCAGGTTTATGCCAGGAATTTTTTGATAACTACTTCAATTTCACTGTTTATTGGTTTATTTAGGCTTTCTGCTTCTTCAGCTTTGGAAAATTGTATGTTTCAAGAAGTTTGTCCATTTGACCCAGTTTGTCAAATTTCTTGTCATATTGTTGTTCATAGTAATTTCTCATAACTTTTTGTATTTTTTGTGATATTGTGGTAATTTCTTCTCTTTCCTTTCCTTTTTTTATTTTAAAGATTTTATTTCATTATTTTTAGAAAGAGGGGAAGGGAGAGAGGCAGAGAGGGAGAGAGACAACAATGTATGGTTGCATTTCACCTGCCTTCAGCCACAGACCTGACTGGAGACCTGGTTTGCAACCTGGTTATGTGCCCTGGCTGGGGAATCGAACCTGTGACCTTTGGGTTCACAGACTGGCACCTGATCCTCTTTCATTTCTTACTTGGGTTCTTCTCTTCTTTCCTGGATGGGTCCGATTAAAAGCTCCATGATTTTGTTTATCTATTTGTAGAATAAGCTCCTGGATTTATCAATCCTTTGAATTATTCTTAAAGTCTCTGTGTCATTTAATTCTGCTATGATCTTAATTATTTCTTTCCTTCTACTCACTCTGGGCTTTGTATGTTGTTTTTCCTCTAGTTCTTGTAGTTGCATGGTTAGATTGTTTATCTGAGATTCTTCTATCCTTTTACGGTACACCTGTATTGCTATTAACTTCCCTCTTATGACTGCCTTTGCTGTGTCCTATATGTTTTGGGCTTTTGTGTGTTCATTTTCATTTGTTTCCAGAAACTTTTAAATTTATTCCTTTATGTCATTGTTAACCCATTCATTATCTAATAGCACATTATTTGGTCTTCATGAATTTGAATAATTTTGAGTTTTTTCCTTGACATTGGTTTCTAGTTTCAAGCCATTATGATATTAGAAGAGGCTTACCTGATTTCTCAACAGAAATACTTCAAGCTAGAAGGCAATGGTAAAAAAAAAAATTCAAACAATGAAAAGTGAAGGTCTAGAACAAAGAATAGTTTCAACTTTCTTGAATTGTTGAGGTTTGTTTTATGTCCTACCAAGGAGTTTATTTTTGAAAATGTTCCATGTGCACTGAAAAGAATGGACATTTTGTGTTTTTCAGGTAAAAGGTTCTAAAAAGGATATATATATATATATATTTAGAGTGTTATTATTTATTATATGTTATATATTTAGAGTGTTATATATTTAGAGTGTTGTTCAATACCACAATATTCTTGTGCTATTTTGCAAGAAGATCTATCCTTGGTTGACAATGGGTTGTAAAAATCCCCTACTATGAATTTACTGCTATCCTTCTTGAAGTCCTCCAAGAATTTCCTTAAATATTTGGGTGCTCCTATGTTGGATGCATATATGTTTACAAGTGTTTTAGCTTCTTGATGGGTTGTTCCCTAAAGCATCATGAAATGTCCTTTGTCTCTTTCTATGGCCTTTGTTGTGAAATCTATTTGTCTAAGTATTGCTACCTTTTGTCATGTTAATTTGCTTGAAATATTTTTTCTATCCCTTCACTTTCAGTCTGTATAGAATTTTTGTTCTGAGGTGAACCTGTTATAGGCAGCATATATGTGGGTCTTATTTTCTTATTTAATCAGCTACCTTATGTGTTTTAATTAGAACGTCTAATCCATTTACATGAGATTATTGTTGATAGGTACTCATTGTTAGTTTTTCCTTTTACCTATCTCTTTTCTCTCTCTCTCCATCTCTCTTTCTCCATCTTCTTTTCTTAGATTCCATTTATTATTTTCAGAGAGAGGGGAAGAAAGAGAGGCAGAGAGGGAGAAAGACATCAATGTATGGTTGCCTTTCACCTGCCTCCAGCCACCAAGCTGGTTTTGTGCCCTGACTGGAGAATCAAACCAGTGACCTCTGGGTTCGCAAGTCAGCACCCCATCCACTGCGCCACCAGCCAGGGCTTTTCTTCATCTTCTTAAAGCTGTCCCTTTAGCATCTCTTGCAATTGCTGGTTTTGTGGAGATTTGTTCTGTTAGGCTTCTTTTGTCTCAGAAATACTATCTCATGTTCTATTTCAAATGGGAGCCCTGCTAGGCAGCGTATTCTTTGTTCTAGACCTTCACTTTTCATTGTTTGAAATGTTTTTTTGTTTTTTTGTTTTTTTTTTACCATTGCCTTCTAGCTTGAAATACTTCTGTTGAGAAATCAGGTAATAACCTTATCAGAGCTTCCTTGTGTGCTATTAGCTGTTTCTCTTTTACAGAATTTAGGATACTCTCTTTGTCTTTGAATTTTGCCATTTTAATTATAATATGTTGTGGGTTGGGCTTCTTTGGATTAATCTTGATTGGAATCCTCTGTGTTTCCAGGACTTGTGTGACTTTTTTCTCTCTTCAAGTTAGGAAAGTTTTCTGTCATTACTTTTCAAACAGGTTTTTTATCCCTTGCTCCTCTTATTCTCTTTCTGGTAACCCTATAACATGGGTATTATTATGTTTCTTATCCTATAGCTTTATTGAACCCTTTTCATTATTTTTTAGTCTTTTTTCATTTTGTTGCCCTGTATGGAAATGTTTTCTATGTTTTCTTCAGCTTCCTGATATGATGTTCTTCTTCATCTCACCTGCTTTTGATTCATTCTACTGTGTTCTTAATTTCTGAAAATGTATTTCTCATTTCAATAATTGCTCTTATTGGTAGTCTCTATGTCTTTTTTAATCCTTGTGTAGTTCACAATAAATTCCTGTAGCTTCCCTGGAGTTCTTTTTCGTTCCCTTAATTTTTTTTTTTTTTTTTTTGTAGATTCCTCTGAGCTCATTGAGCTCACTGAGCTCCTGTTTAATCATTATTTTGAATTCCATGTCTGATATTTTATTTGAATCTATTTCATTTAGCACCCTTTCTGGGGATTCTGCCTATCCTTTTGCTTGGAGATTCTTTATTTTTCTCTTTAGTTTAGGTGACTCTTCTTATTTGTTTCTGCTTCTTATACTGATGTTTTGACTCCTTGTATTTGTGTACCACTTTCTGCGGTAAGAGACCTATAGGTTTCAGTGGTGTAGACTCCTTGATCTCATGAACCTGTTGAACTTGGGATGCATCTTATGCCATTTATTTGGGCTATCTGATTGTACTTGTGTTTTGGTTGTTATTGTGTTGCTCTTTGGTGAGTTCTTCCCTTCAGATAGCTGACTGAGAGTCACTTTGCCTACTGTATCATTTATACTGTTGTAGAGGTGCTGGCAAATCAACCCAGGCAAGAAACACACACCCACAAAAATAGTCCCCACCAATAATCACACTATCAACATCAAATGAGCCAGTGGTAATAAAGATATAAATAGATTAAGGCTATTATAAGAAAAAAACAATGAGTTAACTAACTGAAAAAAAATGATTTTTGAGAGGGGAGAAGGTAGAGCAGTAAGAGTAGCAAGTAAGAATAAGGCAATGAGGGAAGAAAGTAAATTTCATATCATACATGAAAAAGGAAGAAAAGAAAACTGAATAAGTAAGTGAGATTTAAACAGAAGTTATAAAACATATATAGGTAGAAAACAAAAAAGATAAAGATAAACTAGAAGAAGAAGAAAAAGAAGGAGGAGGAGGAGAAAAGGAGGAAGAGAAAGAAATAGGACCCAAAGAAAAAGCTTCATTACAGCTCTATCAATGAGCTAAGATTAAAATAAGAGGATGGGAACAAGATATAAGAAAGCAATGAAAGTTTAAGAGATGTCCAGAGGAAAGGGAGGTTATTGTGATATGATAGAGAGAGAAGGAATACTAAGAGTGAGGAATGAAAACCAGGCAAAGACAGGGAATTTTTTAAATTTAAAATGAAAAAAAGGGGGCTGCAGAGTGGTATGAGTGGAAGAGATGGAGATGGTAATATTTAAGACTTGAAACACCAAAATAGTGAATATTTATGAATAAAATTGCAGAAATGTCACAATTTCCATAACAAATCAGCACAGATTGACCAAAATGGAGAAAGAATAAGTGTACTTTAAGAAGAGAAAAAGAATATGAGATGCCTAATGACAAGAATAATGGTTTAAAGAGTCTGGAGAGGGGAAAATATTAAGAGTGTGGAATGGAAACAATTTGTAGCAAGAAAGTGGATAGAATTTTAAAGAAATATAAAAAGAGGAAATTCGGTGGTAAAATGGAGTAAGAGAAGGGAGGAGCAAAATATGGGAATTGAAATAAACTATCATATGAAAACTAGTGACATGAAATGCACAAACTGAGAGAACAAGAAGTGAATATTAAAAAGCTATATAGGAGATAAAATAGCTCATAAAGAAGACAACAGCAGTATTCATCTTAGTAGTATTTGGTTTTTACCATGTTCTTTTTTCTGGATCTGTCCCTAGTCAAAATTCCAAGGATTTCATTAACTCCTTTCTGGTTCTCTGGCTGTGAGGAGATTTAGCTAGATGCTGAGTGTGCTGCTCTCTCATTGGTGACTCTGCTGAACTCTCCTCTTATAACACCCTCAGCTTCAAACTGCACTAGATCAGGACCCTCCCACTGGTTCTGCAGTGCACTCTAGCCCTCTGCATTTTGATCAGCAGAGCCACTGTGCCTTCAAACAGACATGTGAGTCCTGGGTCCCTGCTGAGTCTCAAGTCTTGCCTCAGCTCTTCTTCCAAAAGCAACTCTGTGTGGCCCCATGCTTCAGGTGATCCCTAGGTACTCCATTCTCTGTAGGCTCTCCCTTTCCAAAAATCACAGTCTCTTATGGCCAGGAATGGCCTCTGTCTTCCCATACTTCCAACACTTTCATACAAAGTTTCTCACTGGATACTTCCCTCACTGGGAAAGGCCCTTGTGGTAATACAGTAACACTGGGAAATAGTGGAATGCTGACTTTGTTCCCTCCAGGAATCTTTAGACTATGGTAAAAAGCAGTTTCTAGCGCTGCACCTCAGCAGCCTTCTCTCTTCTTCATGGTAGATCACAACTACTGAGCATTGATGCAGTCAAAAGCACTGGGCTGGGTAGCCCTAGTGGTTCCACTGAGACATTGTGGGCCACTGGTGTTGCACTTCGAACAATCCCTGTGCTTATTCACAGCCACTCTCACTTACTCGCTGCTCTGCATTTTGACTCCAAGTATGGAATGTGATAGGATTAAGTAGATGGGGCTTCTAGGTACTCTGCCACCATCTTTTCACCTTATAAGTTGTATGTCATCTGCAAATTGATTTCAACTCTCTCAGTATTTATCGAAGTCACTGAATAACACAGCTTTGGACAACAAAGGGGGGCATCAAGACTCCAGAGAAGCTGGCCTCTGAACTGCTAAACTCTACCTTTATTACTGAAAGAATTTGAGACTTCAAGTAAGATAGCAGCA
Organism: Noctilio leporinus; assembly: GCA_004026585.1. Lineage (NCBI taxonomy): Eukaryota > Metazoa > Chordata > Mammalia > Chiroptera > Noctilionidae > Noctilio > Noctilio leporinus. The sequence continues at coordinate 56,246 of PVIW01005848.1, read as the reverse complement.
TAGGTAAATAAGGATAACCTCCTCACACAAGCATATCAAAATTATAATTAAAATGTAGAAAATCATCACTTAGAACTATCAGAAATTAAGCTGAATAAAAGGATGACAGCTATAGAATTAAAGAAATCACATCCATTCAGAATGGTAGGAGGGGCAGAGATACAGAATGGCCTGGTCCCACATCCATGTGCAGTGGATAAATTTTTTGGAGGGATATCTTAGGAGCAAGGAGTCCCAGCTCCACATTAGGACCCCAACCCAAAGGTTCAGTGACTGAAAGATAAATCCCCATAAATTCTGACTGCAAAAACCAGAAGGGATTGAGTTGGTGAAAGAAACTTCTGGAACCTTAAGCAGTTCCCCTTAAAGAATCCACACATGGACTTACTCAGACTCACTCCTTTTGTGCACCAGTGCCCAAGTAGCAACTTGAAAGGTACCACTGGTATGCAGGGAGGAGCTGAAGTGTCTGGCCTCAAGGACAGAACTGGGTACAGATTTCTATAAGACTGAAAAGTGAGTAAGGCTATTATCCCTCTCCTGAGCCCTACTACAACAGGGTCACAGAGTTGGCAGGTGAGTGCAATATCTGAGATTCTATCAACTTACCTAATGCTGCCTCTCCCTGGAGACCCCCTTAAACTCTCTCCTACCCACTTATAAGCCCATCCAAACTATTAATCATAATTTTTCCATATCAATAGCTTGTCTGATTCATGCTTCACAACTTCCTAAATCCTATTCAACAAGCAATAGCTAGACTCAGTGAGCCCCCAGCCCCTGTATATCTTGCTAAGTGGCCTCAGGCCTGGCATTAGCAGCAGCCAGCCTAGATTCACAGCTTGACTTTGCCTGGAAATCTACAATCCAAGCACAAATAGCAAACATCTCAGATTTGTTTATGTATAGTTCATGCAGGGTGGCCCTGCGCAGAACAACGGAGGGGGTTGACCTTGGCTCACACCACCCAGGAAACCCCCGAGTGCAGCTATAGACCACAGCAGAACACCACCACCCTGCCCCAGCACAGCTGATACTCCACGTAGGGTGGAGGTTGGTGGCCAGTGGTCACAACCTTTGCAGCTGACTGACCTGAGTAAATCCCTCCCATTGACCTACCAAAAACAATCAAGGCTATATTCCAAAAGGAGAGAGTACTTATCCCACACAAAAGGCACACCTCAGGTATCCAGGTTGGGTGAGAGCGGAGGCTGTGCCACTGAATACTACAGTACACATAGTACAGTGGGCCACACTACCATGGTAGGGAGTCATAGCAGCAATACCTAATACTTAGAAATAAACACAAGGAAACTGCCATAGCAGCTACCTAATAGAAAGGGTCAAACACAGACAGGCTACCAAAATGAGGAGACAAAGAAACATGGTCCAAATGAAAAAAAACAGATTGAAACCCTATAAAAAGAACTAAATGAAATGAAGATAAATAACCTATCGGATCAGAGTTCAAAACACTGGTTATAAAGATGCTCAAGAGAATCATTGAGTGCTTAAATGGTATTTTAAAAATGACCCAGGTACATAAATTGAAGTAAAGAATAATTTACAGGGAAAAAACAGTAGAGTGAATGAACCCAAGAATCAAATCAATGATTTGGAACATAAGGAAGCAAATAACAACCAATTGGACTAATAAGAAGAAAAAGAATCCACAACACAAGGATAGTGAAAGCAGCCTCTGGGGCAATTTCAAGAAGCCCAACATTCTCATCATAGGGTTGTCTGAAGAAGAGAAAGAGCAAGAAATCAGAAATATATTTGGAAAAATTATGAAAAAACTTTCCCAATTTGATGAAGGAATTAGACATGCAAGTCCAATAAGCACAGATAGTCCCCAAAAATATGGATGCAAAGTGGTGTTTTCTGAGATACATTATAATTAAAATATCAAAGATTATACATATATAAAGAAAGAATTCCAAAAGCAGCAACAGAAAAGCAGGCAGTTACCTGCAGTGGAGTCCCCATAAGACTTCCAGCTGATTTCTCAAAAGGAACTTTGCAGACCACAAGGGATTAGCAAGAAATATTCAAAGATATGAAAATCAGTGACCAAGATTTCTCTACTCAGCATATATATCATTTAGAATGAAAGGGCAAATAAAGAGTTTCACAAACAAGAAAAAACTAAAAGAATGTATCATTACCAAACCATTAGTATATGAAATGTTAAAGGGATTTATTTAATAAAAATATGATCAGGGAGTATGGCAAGATGGTGGAGGAGTAAGAGGAGCTACAACAATCTCCTCTCAGGTCCAATCTGAAATTTCTTTTTTGGAGAAAAAATCATCAGGAATTACCAACAGAACACCAACTGGAAAGAAGTCTTATCACCACAGACAGAACAGAAGAGGCTGCTTCATCACAACATGACTGGTTGGAATCGTGGAAACATGAGAGGGCTGGCTGGGCCCCCACCAGAGGCAGCAGCTGAAGGAATGGAGCTGGGGGCTCCACCTGACAAGGGAGGGTTCTTGTCCCCCAGCTGGATTTCACAACCTATAGCAACACTGCGGAGAGTAGAGCAGCATACAGCAGAGAAGGGCAGAAATCCATGGAGTTTACTGACCTGAGAGAGCACTGAAAATAGAAAACTACTAGGATGACCAAAATGAAAATACATTGGCACCCACCTCCCCTGGGCTCTGGCTGAGGGAGGGCAGAGTGGACTGGAGACCTCTGAGGAGAGTATGCTGTGGTGGCTTGGAGGAAAGAAGTGGGGAAATAGCAGTGGAAGTCCCAGTGCTGACTCATCACCCACACCACAGGTGGACTATGCCGAATGCAGAGGCTTCCATTTGAGGGATCCTCATAGCCCTGCCTACTGGAAGCAATCTGCCCCACCCAGCAGTGCCAGAACCTGGCACCTGATCACAATTCTTTGATTTACATCTAAATAAACCTCTCCTGCCCTGCCTTGTCTGACCACAGATGCAATAGTTGGTACTTGAAGAGGTATTTCTGGCCCTGCAGTTCCTGGGACAGGCAGCTGATTACAAACTCTCTTACATACACCTGGGTCAGTCAGTCAGCCCCACACAGTGATATGTAAGCCTGGTGGCTGGTTGTGCATTCACTGGTTCGCAAATGAGTTGGTCTGTCCAGCCCAGTGGCACCTGGGCCTGGAGGTTGATCACAAACTCATTGGATTACAATTGAATCTTTCAGTCTAGCCCAATGGCTCCTTAGCCGGGCAGCTGATCACAGATTCATTGGATGGCAATCAACTCTTCCAGTCTAGACCAGTGCTACCTGAGCCTGGTGGCTGATCACAAATTCATTGATTCACATCTGAATCTGTCCCCCTAAGCTGCATCTAAGCCTGGCGGTGGAACACAGATCAATAGTATTACAACTGAATCAATCCTACCAGCCTAGCCACACCTTAGCTTAACAGTCTGATTAAATTACAATAAAACCTAAAAAGGGGGAGAAAAACATACAGTCCATGCCCAAAAGGAAAGGCAGAATCCCCAGAAATATCACTAAATGAAACAGAGGCAAGCAAACTCTAAGATATGAAATTCAAAATAATGATGAGAGAGTTCAGTGAGTTCAGCAACCTCAAAGAAAACTACAAACAACTCCAGGGAAGCTACAAGGAACTTACTGAGAACTATACCACCATTAAACAGGACATAGAAACTATCAGTAAGAGCCAGGAGAAAATGAAGAATACAATTTCTGAATAAAATAATACAGTAGAAGGAATCAACAGAAGGCTAGTTGAAGCAGAGGATCAAATCAGCGAGCTGGGGGACAACATAGAAAAATATTCTTGACAGTACAACAGAATGAAAAAAGACTGAACAAGAATGAAGAGGTTTTAAAAGAGCTGCAGAACAACATGAAAGGCAATAATACCAGTATCATAGAGATACCAGAAGAAGAGAAACAAGAAATGGAAAACCTGTTTAAAAAAGTAACGATAAAAACTTCCCTAACATAATGAGTGAAAACATTATGCCAGTTCAGAAATCACAGAGGGGCCCAAAGAGGATGAATGCAAACAGAACCAGTCCAAGACACCTCATGATTAAAATGGTAGATTTCAAAGACAAAGAGAGAATCCTAAGAGCATCGAGAGAGAAACAACAAATAACATATAAGGGGGCTCCAATATGGTTATCAAATGACTATTCAACAGAAAAAATAAAAGGCAATAGCAAAACGTATTCCAAGTAATAGAAAACAAAGGCCTGCGACAAAGAATACTCTACCCAGCAAGGCTCTCATACAAAATAGAAGGAGAAATAAGGAGTTTCATAGACAAAAGAAGACAAAAAGAATACATCTCTACCAAACCAGCATTGCAAGGAAAGCTAAAAGGGTCTGCTTTAAAAAGATAAAGAAACAGAGAGAGACAGAGAGGAACACAGGTACAGAGGGGGAAATGGCAATAAATAAGTATCTATCAATAACTGTTAATGTAAATGAATTAAATGCACCAATCAAAAACATAGGGTAGCTGAATGGATAAGAAAACATGACCCACATATATGCTGTCTTCAAGAGATCTACATCAAAACAAAGATATACACAACTTGAAAGTGAAGGGATAGAAATACATATATCAAGCAAATGAACATGAAAAAAGTGGGGGGAGCAATACTCATTTCAGACAAAATAGATTTTATGATGAAAGACATAAAAAGAGACAAAGAAGAACATTTCATAATACTTAAGGGAACAATCCATCAAGAAGATATGGCTCTGGTAAACATATTTACACCCACCATAGGGACTCCCAAATATATAAAGAAAATCTTAGAGGACTTCAAGAAGAATATGAATGGCAACACACTAATAGTCAGGAATTTTAAAACCACATTATCAAAAACAGACAGACCTTTCAAAACAAACAACAAAAAAAAAAAAAGAAGAAGAAGAATATTGTGGCAGTGAACAACAGTCTAGACAAAATGGACTTAACTGATATATACAGAACTTTTCACCCAAAAGAAGCAAAATACACATTTTTTTTTCAATTGGACATGGAACATCCTCAAAGATATACCAGATAGTAAGTCACAAGTCAAGCCTCCACAAATAAAGGAAAATTGAAATTATACCAAGCATCTTTTCAGATCATAAGGGCTTGAAACTAGAAACCAAACTCAAGGGGAAAAAACAAAAACACTCTAATTCTTGGAGACTGAATAACATGCTTTTAAGTAAGGGATGGGTTAACAATGAGATCAAAGATGAAATCAAAAAGTTTCTGGAAACAAATGATAATAAATACACAACAGCCCAAAACCTATGGGACACAGCAAAGGCAGTCCTCAGAAGAAAACTCAGAGCAATAAAGGCCTACCTAAAAAGGTCACAAGAAGTTTATACAAACAACTGAACCATTAAGCTGCAAGAACTAGAGAAGCAACAAACAAAGCCCAGAGCAAGTAGAAAGAAGGAAATAACCAAGATCAGAGCAGAATTAAATAACTTAAGGATACAAACTACAATTCAAAGAATCAACAAGTCCAAGAGCTGGTTCTTTCAAAAAAAAAAAAACAAACAAATAAAATTGACAAGCCTTTAATCAGACTCATCAAGAAACGAAGAGAGGACCCCAATAAACAAAATCAGAAATGACAGAGAAGTCACAACTGATACTTCAGAAATACAAAGGATTGTAAGAAATTACTACAAACAAATATAGGACAAGAAATATGACAACCTGGGTGAAATGGGTACATTTCTGGAAATGTATAATCTACCAAAATTGAATCCAGAAGATGAAGAAAGCCTGAATAGACCAATAAGAACAAGTGAAATTGAAGTAATACAAAATCTCCCAAAGCACAAGAGCCCTGGACCAGATGAATGCAAAGGTGAATTTTAACAAACATTTAGGGAAGAACTAACTCCTATCCTTCTCAACCTATTCCAAAAAATCCAACAAGAGGGAAGACTCCCAAATACTTTCAAGGAGGCCAATATTATTCTAATCCCAAAACCAGGTCAAGATACAGCTAAAAAAGAAACCTATAGGCCAATATCTCTGATGAACATAGATGCTAAGATTCTCTACAAAATATTGGCCAACCGGATCCAGCAATACCATGATCAATTGGGTTTCATCCCAGGGATTCAAGGATGGTACGACATTCACAAATCAATAAATGAAATACACCACATCAACAAAATGAAAGACGAAAATCATATGATCATATCAATAGATGCTGAAAGAGCATTTGATAAGTACAGCAACCATTTATAATAAAAATACTCAGTAAAATGGGAATAGAGCAAGTATACCTCAACATAATAAAGGCCATATATGAGGAATCTGAAGCCAGTATCACCCTCAACAGGCAAAAACTAAAAGCTTTTCCCCTAAGATCAGGAATGAGACAAGGCTGTCCACTTTATCCACTTATGTTCAACATCATTTTGGAAGTTCTAGCCATAGCTATCAGAAGAGAAAAAGGAATCAAAAGTGTCCAAATTGAAAAGAGGAAGTAAAACTGTCATTGTTTGCAAATGACATGATAGTGTACATACAAAACTTGATAGACTCCACCAAAAACCTACTTGACCTAATGAGAAAATTTAGCAAAATGCTGGATGTAAAGTCAATATTTAGAAATCAAAAGCATTTTGGATACCAATAATGAAACATCAGAGATAGAAGCTAGAAAAGAAATCCCATTTACCCATTTTTTTGTTACTACAGCAACAACAACAACAAAATAATAAAGTACTGATTAATAAGCTTAACCAATGCTTTAGGCCACAATACCAAGACACAGAATCATCGCAGCTCTACATAATACACAGAAACAACACACATCACTGTCCAGATGAAGAGGCAAAGAAACATGGCCCAAATGAAAGAACAGATCAAAACTCCAGGAAAAGAACTAAACAAAATGGAAATGAATAACTTATCAGATGCACAGTTCATAACACTGGTTATAAAGATGTTCAAGTAACTTAGTGAGGACCTCAACAGTATAAAAATGACCCATGCAGAAATGAAGGATCTACTAATGGAAATTAAGAACAATTTACAGGGACTCAACAGTAGAGTGTATGAACCTGGTATTCAATGCAATAATACAGAACATATAAGAAAACAAAAAAAAACAACAGAAAGAAAAAAGAATCCCCAAAAAATGAGGATAGTATAAGGAGACTAAACTATCCTCATTATAGGGGGGCCATAAGGAGAAGATAGAGAGCAAGAAATTAGAAATCTATTTGAATAAAAAGAAAGAAAGAAAACTTCCCTAATTTGATCAAGGAACTAGGCATGCAAGTCCAGGAAGAACAGAGTCCCAAATAAGATGGACTCATACAGGCCCACATCAAGACAAATTGCAATTACATTGCCAAAAGTTGATAGTAAAGAAAGAATCTTAAAAGCAACAAGAGAAAAGAAGTTAGTTACCTACAGGAGAGCTCCCACAAGACTGTCAGCTAATTTCTAAAAAAAAAAAAAAAAACTTTTCAGGCTAGAAGGAATTGGCAAGAAATACTCAAAGTCATAAAAACCAGAGACCTACAGCCAAGATTGCTCTACCCAATAAAGCTATCATTTTGAATTGAAGGTCAGATAAAGAGTTTCCAAGATAAGAAAAAATTAAAGGAGTTCATAATTTCCAAACCACTATTATTTGAAATGTTTAAAGGGACTTATATAACAAAAAGCAAATCAAAACTGTGAACAATAAAATAGTAGTAAACACATACCTATCAACAATGAACCTAAAAAATAAACTAAGCAACAAGGAAAGAGACAGAATTATGGATATGAAGAGCATTTTGATGGTTGCCAGATGAGAAGGTGATTTGGGGGAATCAGTGAAGAGGTAGATGGATTAAAATTTACAAATTGATAGCCACAGAATAGCCATGGGGATGTAAAGTACAGTACAGTAGATGGAGTAACCAAGGAACTTATATACATGAACCATGGACATAAAAAAAGGGGTAGGGATTGCCTGCCTGTGGGAGGGGGGTGCTTCATAGAGTGGGAAAGTGGGGGAAATTGGGACAACTGTTAACAGCATAATTAATAAAATATAATTTAAAAGAAAAAAAAATAAGCTTAACCAAGGAGGTAAAGGACCTGTACTCAGAAAACTACAGAACATTAAAGACAGAAATTAAGGAAGATCACCCTGGCTGGTGGCTCAGTGGATAAGGCACTGGCCTGCAAACCCAAAGGTCGATGGTTCCATTCCCAGCCAGAACACATAACCAGGTTGCAAGCCAGGTCTCCAGCCAAGTCTGTAGCTGGAGGCAGGTGGAAGGGAACCATACATTGGTGTTTCTCTCCCTCTCTGTCTCTCTCCATTCCTCTTTCTCTAGAAATAATAAACAAAATTTTAAAAAACCAAAAAAGAAAAAGAAGATACAAATAAATGGATGCATATACCATGTTCATGGACGGGAAGAATTAACATCATTAAAATGTCCATACGATCCACAACACTCTATTGGTTCAATGTAATCCCAATTAAAATACCAATGTTACACTTTATAGATATAGAAAAAATACTTCAAAGACTTATATGGAACCAAAAATGCCCATGAATAGCCACAGCAATCCTGAGAAAGAAGAATAATGTAGGAGAAATCACAATACCAGAAATCAAGCTATACTACAAGGCTACTGTCATCAAAGCAGTCTAATACTGGCATAAGAATAGATGAATAGGTCAATGGAACAGAATGGAGAGCTCAGAAATAAACCCGGGAATCTATGGTCAATTAATAATCAACAAAGAGGGAAGGAACATAAAATGGAGTAAGAACAGCCTCTTCGACAAGGTTGTTTTTTTGGAGAACTGGACAGCAACATGCAAAAAAATACAACTGGACCACCAACTTACACCATACAGAAGAATAAACTCAAGATTGATAAAGGGCATAAACATAAGCAGTGCCCCATAAAGGTCCTGGAAAAATATATAGGCAGTAAAATTGTACATATCCTATGTAGAAATGTGTTTACTGATACTTTACCAAGGGCAAAGGGAATCAAAGAACAAATAAACAAATGGGATTATATCAAACTGAAAAGTTTATGTTCAGCTAAAGAAAACGCCAGCAAAATTAAAAGGGAACCAACTGTATGGGAAAACATAATTGCCAATGATACCTCGGACAAGGCTTTGATACTCAAAATATGTAAAGAACTTACGTGACCCAACACCAGGGAGACAGACAGCCCAATTCAAAAATGGGCAAGGGACCTCAACAGACAACTCTCAAAGGAGGACATACAAATGGCCCAAAGGCATACGAAAGAATGCTCAACATCACTAGCCATCAAAGAGAAGCAAATTAAAACCACAAATATACCACCAAAAGATACCACTCACACCAGTCAGAATGACAATCATCAACAAATCAACAAACAACAAGTGTTGGTGAGGATGTGTGGTAAAGGGAACCCTGATGTACTTTTGGTGGGAATGCAAACTGATGCAACTACTATAGGAAATGGTATGGAGTTTCCTTAAAAAACTATAAATGGAACTGCCTTTTGATCCAGCAATTCCACTACTTGGACTATACCCAAAGAATCCTGAAACACCAATTCATAAGAACCTGTGCACACCTTTGTTCATAGCAGCACTATTTACAATAGTCAAGTGCTAGAAACAGCCTAAGTGCCCATCAGTGGATGATTGGATCAAAAAACTTTGGTATGTTTACACAATGGAATTCTATATAGCAGAAAGAAAGAAGGAACTTGTACCCTTTGCAACAACATGGATGGAACTGGAGAGTATTATGCTTAGTGAAATAAGCCAGTCAGTGAAGGATAAATATCATATGATCTCACCCATTATGGGACAATAATGAGCAAAACTAACAAGCAAAACAGAACCAAATATATGAATACAGTCAATAGGCCTTCAGTGGTCAGGGGGAAAGGAGATGGGGGGAAGGGGGAGGCAGAGGCAAGAAAGGGAAGCAGCTTAGACAAGAACCTAGTATAAAGGAACCATGGACATGGACGACAGGTGGGATTGACTTTGGGGGAATGGGTGGGTGGGAAGGGGGACAGAGGTGAGCAAAAAGGGGATGGATGTAATACAACAACAATAAAAAAAAAAATCTAAAAATGGAACTGCCTTTTGACCCAGCAATTTCACTATAGGATTATATCCGAAGATACCTGAAACAACAATTCATAAAAACCTATTTACCCCTATGTTCATAGCAGTGCTATTTACAATAGCCAAGTGCTGGAAACAATTTAAGTGGCCATCAGTGATGATTGGATCGAAAACTTTGGTACATTTACACAATGGAATTCTCCATGAAAGAAGGAACTCCTACCCTTTGCAACAACATGGATGGAACCGGAAAGTATTATGCTTAGTGAAATAAGCCAGTCAGACAAATACTATATGATCTCACTCATTATGGGACAATAATGAACAAATAAGGAACAAAACAAATAAGCAAAACAGAACCAGATACATAAATACAATGAATAGACCTTCAGTGGATAGGAGGGTGGGGGCCTAAGAAGGGGGAAGGAGTAGGCAAAGAAGGGGAGTAGTTTAGTCAAGGAACTAGCATGGAAGAACCATGGACATGCACAACAGATGGGATTGACTTTGGCAGGGAGTGGGTAGGTGGGAAAGAGGAGAGAGGGGAGGGGAAGGGGGCTGGATGTAACACAACAACAATAAAATTAAATAAATAAATAAAAAGTAAAAAATATGATCAAAACTATGAGCACTAAAATGGCAGTAAATGCATACCTATCAACAATTGAATGTAAAAAACAAACTAAGTAAACTAGAAGAACAGAGACGGAATCATGGATACAGAGAGTATTTCAATGTTTATCAGATAGGAGGCAATTGTTGAGGAATGTGTGAACAGATAAAGGGATTAAGAAATACAAATAGATTGTTACAGAATAGCCATGCTGTGTACAATAAAGTATAAGAAATAGAGTAGACAATGAACTCATATGCATGATCCATGGACATTGACAGTGATATGGGGATTGCCTGAGGGATTACGGGTGCTCAGTGGAGGGGTCGAAGGAGAAAATACTTGGACAACTAAAATAGTATAGTCAATAAATCAAAATTAAAAAAAGAATTCATCCATCTACCATATCAGATACTTGATACAATTATATTATTTTTAAATTTACAATCTATTTAACATAAAAATAACCTAATACAAGATAAATATATAGCTTAAATAAAAATTTAATTAAGTAATAGAAATGGTAAGAAGAGAAAGAAAGAAAGAATAATGTTTTCTTAAAAGAAATTGCCACAATTAAAGACAAAGCTCACATTGCTCTTTCTGTGACTCTAGGAAAGATGGAACATATATATCATAGATTGCACTGCCCTCAAAAACTTAAAAATTAGAACTACCATATGATCCAACAATTTCACTTCTGGATATTATCCAAATGAATAAAAGATGCTATCTTAAAAACATATTTGCACCTCTATGTTTACTGCATCTTTATTTACAATATAAAAAATGCAAATGTGTTTAACATGTGTTAAAGGCATATTAACTTATGGATTGTTGTGCATGTTTGATGAAAGAAAAACATGTGAAGTATGTGGTCTAAATTCCTGGCAGTAGTGAATATTCCAAGATATTAAAATGAGAGAATCAGATCAGAATCTAAGGCAGTACATTTAATAACTTACTAATTTTGTAAATAGATGAGAACTAGAACTCTCCAAGGTCTCTCAATCATATTGAGGATATAAAATATGTGAGAATTGATATTGTCAAAGAATCATCAAGATTATCTGAAAAACTATTTTTAATCCTCATTATTCACTTCCCAAGGGTCTGTGCTGGGAAATATCTCTGCATCACCCCAACTGAAAGTGAGAACCTTCAACAGGATCACCTGGAGAGCTTTAAATGCTTTTCCAGAAGGCAAAAGGCACTCTATACTATTATCTGAAAAATCTAAGGGTAAGAAGGCAGGTTACTTGACCCTGACAAATAAGTTATTTACATGGCTTGAAAAAATCTAAAGTTAAGAAGACAGGCTAACAAACAAGACAGGTATGTGAAGTCTGCAGGACAAAAACTATGTAAGTGTTATCCCATGCAGGCTTTGCTATAAAGACCAGGTGTGGACTCATACATAAAGTAGAGCCTTAATGGTAGAGTTCTAATTAAGGGTTGCATTGTGGTTAGTGTAAAATAATATAGTAAGAAATTAGTTTATGAAACATAATTTGTGCAACCAAAACTTGGTCCACCAAGCAAAAATAAAGTATAAGTTTTACTCAAATTAACTTTGATTTTTTAATATTATTAGTAATGAATTAAAAGGAACCCAAGAGAAAAAGTACTTTACAGTGTCACACCTTATTTTTAACTTGAAAATGTACTTCTATATCAAATTTTATCATGAAGTCAAAACAAAAAAAATGTGGGAAAAGGAAGCTTATTCTCTGAGGCAAATTGTTGAGGAGTTTAAACATGTTTGATTAATTATTTCTAATGAGGAAGCTTCTTATAACTTTACTTAGCACAGAGGAGGAACATTGATGTGTTGGGAAGTATATCCTTTTGATAGAAATATATTCATTGCTTCTGAATCATTTAACAGACCTATTTGTAGTAAAATATTTAGTTTCCCAGGCTTTTAATAAAGAAAAAGTCTTTTGACATTCTTTCTTTTTAAAAATAAACACATTTTCCCTGGCTGGTGTGGCTCGGCTGTGAAGCACCATCATGCATACTGGCATGTTGGGGAGTTGATTCCTGGGTCAGGGCACATACTTAGCTTGCAGGTTCAATCTTTGGTCAGAGTGTCTATGAGATGCAATTGATTGATGTTTCTCTCACATGAATGGTTTTCTCTCCCTTACTCTCTCTCTACAATCAATAAAAATAAATACTTCCAGATAGTTTATACTTTATTAAGCAACCAGAAACCTAAAAAATGAAGTGAGCAGTAATCAAAAAACTCCCAGCATAGAAAAGCCTCAGACCAAATGGATACACAGGCAAATTTCACCAAACATTTAGGGAAGAACTAACTACCATTTTTCTCAACCTATTCTGAAAAATCCCAAAAAAGGGAAGACTCCCATACTCTTTCTATGAGGTCAGTGTTAGTCTAATCCCAAAACCAGGTCAAGCCACAATAAAACATAAAATAATGAAATAAAATAAATTTTAAAAAGGAAACTATATGCCAATATTATTGATGAACATAGATGCCAAATTCCTCAACAAAATATTAGCAAACTGAATCTAGCAATACATTAAAAAGATCATATACCATGATCAAGTGGGATTCATCCCAGGAATGCAAGGATGGTACAATATTCACAAATCAGTACACATAATATACCACATAAACAAAATGAGGCTTTTGGAAAGATAGTGACAGAGTAGAGAGCAGTGCTAATGGTGTTCTCCAGTGCCAGAGCAGTTGGCAGATAGGATAGGGAGCACAAGATGTCTATAGGTCCCTAAGAAATGGAGCTGTAAGCATCTGGACTCAGGGGAGCACAACCCAGAGGTTGCGGAGACCTACAGGAGAGCAGGTGAGACAGTACTAAATTGGCCTGCTGGCCAAGGTCATCTCTGGGCGATGGCAGCTCTATTCAGAGGGGCATCTCTAACTGAAGACAGCTTCAGGCTCCCTGGTGACAAGAAATCTGAGCAGTGAAGTGTGGACAGTGAGTGCAAACTATAGATGGAATGAGGAATTGAACTTCTACAGGGCAGGGACTGTGTGAGAGCCTCACTCGAGAAACAGAGAGAGGAAGCTCCTGCCTGGGCCAGAGGTGAAGGAGGAGAGGACCACAAGGAGCAGGAGTGGGAAGCAGGGGAGTACACCAGGCAGACTGACGAGAGGGCCCAAAACTGTGCCACTGTGCCACTAGGGAGAGGGTGGCTCAGAGCCCTGGCAAGGGGAAAGGCTCATCCCCGCACACCCATAACACCTGCAGGCTCCCACAAAACTCTAAACTGCAAGCCAGGAACTTGCAGCGGGTGCAACTGATGTGCCCATTGCAGGCAACAAAGCCCTCCTCCAGGAGCTGGAGGGAAAGGACTAGCATTAGCCAGAAGACTGCACTGCAGACCCTATAGGGAGCCAGACAAACATCACAGAGATGGCAGTGAAAAACTCCTCAAAGAGCTACATGGCTTGGAGGGTTAGCCTTCACCCTGGGGATCCAGGTGCTATTAGAAGACAGGGGCTACCTCCTCCCTGGGATGCTGGGTAGGGCCAGCCATCACAAGAGCCAGCAAGGTTGCAGGCCACCCCACATTGGAGCCAGGTGCCCATTGCAGGCAGGAACTTCCTCCAGGAGCTGCAGGGAGAGGAGCAGCCATAGACACCACAGAAGCACCCTGCAGGTCTTCACACAAAACCAGTGAGAGAAGGGAGGGCCCCCAAACACCAGCAGCACAGAAACCCAGCTAGGCTAATGGAGACCCAGCCTACCAGGGGGCTAACACACAGAATCAGCCCTGACTGTGACAACCATAGGCCATGCAACTCCAAGACCACACAGCTAGACTGTAGCCTGCAGAGACCTGACCAAGAAACAGAGGCAGACTCAGGAAATGGATCGTTGCTAATCTCAAGCAGCTGAATTACACTGAGAGTAACATGAACTATTAATCCCTAACATATCATTTTCAAAAGTTACTTCCAAGCCTCACAATTAGTGCATTTTAAGTAAATACTGTTTATACCATAGTGTATCCCAACTCACGTATACTTACTCTTCCCCTATCTCAATCCAACTAAATACCCAACACCCTCCTCCTGTTCTTAATTAAAAGTCTACTCACTCTTCTGCTACAAATCATTCCCAGTACTCAATCTAAGTATTCCTCCTCTCCCCAGACACCTAAACCATTTCTTTCTTTTTTCTGTTTTTTTTTTTTTTTTCCCCCAGTTAAAAGCACACAGGTCCTGGCTCCACCTGGACCAATCAGGACTCATTAAGGGTCCACAGAGAGATAGATGTGGCAACTATATATATAGGCTTATACTATTTACTCACACTTGAGGCTTTCTGAATCTCCCTGTCCCCATTTCTATAGAATAGATAAGTTGATTTTTCTCTCTTGTATCCCTGCTATCTTTGCTACTTCTTTGCACTCTTCAAAATTATCTATACTTTAGTCAACTTAATCATTTTTCCCCTCATACAAGTCTTAACATATCTACATCTCTATTAAGATTGGCTCAGTTGCAGCTGAGGGTGTGATTAAAAGTGGGGATTACCTTGGAGGGTATGGGAATATAGTTAAGTTCATATGCATTTGAAAGGGGAATTAAAACAGAAAGATATCTCTGAAGGGGTGGTTATTTTGCCTGGACTGGTGGTTCTGCTTTAGGAGCAACTCTAAAATAGTGTATGAGAAAGGATAGAAGGAGAGTCTCTCAATTAGCCAACTGGAAGGAAAGGAGCAACATACACAACCAATCCAAAATACAAACAGACAGCCCAAGTTAATGGCATAAAGGTCACCTCAAGAACAACAAGTGGAGAAAATCAGGGAGACTGCAACACTGACCTCCAAATATCTCCTAACACAGAAAGGTACTCCACAAAGGCAGGGAAGCAAAGTAGATTAATCCAAGAAAAACACAAGCAACAACAGACACCGAAATGGGTATGCAAAGAATTAGTCCATCTCCAAAAGGAAAAGAAGAATCCCCAGAAAGATCACTAGATGAAACAGAGGTACAAACTATCAGATATGGAATTCAAAAGATTGATGATAGAGAGGCTCAATGAGCTCAGCCAGCTAAAAGGAAACTATAAACAACTCCAGAGGAACTACAAAGAACTCCAGAGAAGTTACAAGGAACTTAACTGAGAGCTACACAAGAATCAGAAAGGACAATTCAATTTCTGAATTGAAGAATACAGTAAAAGGAATCAACAATACCCTAGAGGAAGAAGAAGATTGGATCAACGAGTTGAAGGACAATGTAGACAAATATTCCAAGAAAGTACAAGAGAATGGAAAAAAGCTGAACAAGAATCAAGAGGTTTTAAGAGAGCTTCAGAACAACAGGAAATGCAATAACATCAGTATCATAGGGATACAAGAAGGAAAAGAGAAGCAAGGAATGGAAAACCTGTACAAAAAGTAATGATAGAAAATTTCCCTATCATGATGAGTGAAAACATTACTCATGTTGAAGAAGCACAGAGGGTCCCCATGAAGATCAACCCAAACAGATCCACTCCAAGACACATTACAATTAAAATGGCAAATTTCAAAGATAAAGAATCCTAAAAGCATCAAGAGCAAATAACATATAAAGGGGCTCCAATAAGGCTATCAAATGATTATTCAACAGAAACAATACAAGCCAGAAGGAATGGCAAAAAGTATTCCAAGTAATGGGAATAAAAGGTCTGCAACCAAGAATACTCTACCCAGAAAGGCTCTCATTCAAAGTGGAACAGGAAATAAGGAGTTTCCCAGACAAAAGAAGACTAAAAGAATACATCTCTACCGAACCAGAAATTCAAGAAATGCTAAAGGGGCTTCTTTAAAAAAAAAAAGAAGAAGAAGAAGAAGAAGATTCAGAGAGAGCCTAAGAGGAACACAGGTACAAAGCGGGAAAATGGCAATAAATAAGTTTCAATTAATAATAACCTTAAATGTAAATGAATTAAATGCATCAATCAAAAGACATAGGGTAGCCGAATGGATAAAACATGACCCACATATATGCTGTCTTCAAGAGACCCACTGCAGAACAAAAGATTGACACAGATAGAAAGTATAGGGATGGAAAAAATATATATCAAACAAATGGAAATGAAAAAAAGGCTGGGGTAGAAATACTTATTTCATACAAAATAGATTTTACCATGAAGGCCAAAAAAAGAGATAAAGAAGGACATTTCGTAATACTTAAGGGAACAATCCACCACCAATAACTCTGGTAAGCATATATGCACACAATGTAGAAGCTCTGAAATATATAAGGAAAAATTGGAGGATTTCAAGAAGAATATAGGTAGCAACACACTAATAGTAGGGGATTTTAATACCCTATCATCGACAATGGACAGATCTTTCAAACAAAAACTCACCAAAGATATCGTGGCATTGAACATCACTCTAGAGGAAATGGACTTAACTGATATATACAGAGTCTTTTACCCCAAAGAAGCAAAATATACATTCTTTTCAAAGGCACATGGATCATTCTCTAAGATAGACCACATGGTAGGTCACAAGACAAGCCTCTACAAATACAGGAAATTTGAAATCATACCAAGCATCTTCTCAGATCACAATGACTGGCAACTAGAAACCAATCCCAAGGGAGAAAAAAACCAAAAACACTCTAACTCATCAATACTGAATAACATGCTTTTAAGTAATGAATGGGTTAACAATGAGATCAAAGATGCAATCAAAAAGTTTCTGGAAATAAATGACAATGAATTCACAACAGTCCAAAACCTATGGGAGACAGCAAAGGCAGTCCTCGCAGGGAAACTCATAGTGATATAGGCCTTCCTAAAAAAGTCACAAGAATTTTATACTAACAACCTAACCATAAAGTTGCAAGAACTAGAGGAGCAACAACACACAAAGCCCAGAGAAAGGAGAAGGAAGGAAATCATCATGATTAAAACAGAATTAAATAACTTAGAGACTAAATCTACAATTTGAAGAATCAACAAGTCCAGGAGCTGGTTCTTTGAAAAAATAAACAAAATTTAACCAGACTTATGAAGAAAAAGAGAGAGAACCCAAAGAAACAGAATCAGAAATGACAGAGATGAAATCACAACTGATACTTCAGAAATACAAAAGATTGTAAGAAATTACTACAAACAATTATATGACAACCTGGGTGAAATGGACACATTTCTGGAAATGTATAATCTACCAAAACTAAACCCAGAAAAAGCCAAAAGCCTGAATAGGCCAATAACAACTAGTGAAATTAAAGAAGTCATCCAAAATCTCCCAAAGCACAAGAGCCCTGGATCAGATGGTTACACAGGTGAATTCTACAAAACATTTAAAGAAGAACTAACTCCGATCTTTCTCAACCTATACCAAAAAATACAGGAGGAGGGAAGACTTTCAAACTCTTTCTATGAGGACAATATAATTTTAATCCCCAAACCAGGTCAAGACACAACAAAGGAAGAAAACTATAGGCCAATATCTTTGATGAACATAGATGCTATAATTCTCAACAAAATATTAGCCAACCAGATTCAGCAGTACATTACAAATATCATATACCATGATCAAATGGGTTTCATCCCAGGGATGCAAGGATGGTACAACATTCATAAATCAATAACTGTAATACACCACATCAATAAATTGAAGGACAAAAACCATATGATCCTATCAATAGATGCTGAAAAAGCATTTGATAAAGTGCAGCAACCATTTATGATAAAAACCCTCAGCAAAATGGGAATAGAGGGAGCATACCTCAACATCATAAAGGCTATATTTGAGAGGCATGAAGCCAACATCATACTCAATGGACAAAAACTGAAAGCTTTCCCCCTAAGATCAGGAAGGAGACAAGGCTGTCCACTTTCTCCACTTCTGTTCAACATTGTCTTGGAAGATCTAGCCATAGCTATCAGAGAAGGAAAAGGAATCAAAGTTATCCAAATTGGAAAGGAGGAAGTCAAACTGACATTACTTGCATATGATATGATAGTGTACATACAGAGACTGATAGGCTCCACCAAAAGCTTACTTGACCTAATAGACAAATTTAGCAAAATAGCTGAATATAAAGTCAATATCCAGAAATGAAAAGCATTTTTGGACTATCAGAAAAAGCAACTAATAAAACAATGTCATTTACTATTGCAACAAAAAAAGTAATTACCTAGAAATAAATTTAAACAAAGAGGTAAAATATCTGTGCTTAGAAAACTATAAGATACTAAAGATAAATTGAAGAAGATACAAATAAGTGGAAGCATATACCATGTTCATGAATTGGAAAAATTAACATAATTAAAAAGACAATACCACCCAAAGTAATCTATAGTTTGAATGTAATTCTTATTAAAATACAAGTATAATATTTTACAGATCTGGAACAATATTCCAAATAAGTATATGGAACCAAAAAGACTAAATATCCTCAGCAGTCTTTAAAATGAAGAACAAATTTGGAGATATAAAAATATCTGATATCAAACTATACTATAAAGCAATCATAATCAAAATAATCTGGTACTGGAATAAGAATAAATACAAAGACAAATGGAATACAATATACAACTAAGAAATAAACCTAAATTTATTTCTTAGTAAATTAATATGTGACAAAAGAGGCAAGAGAATACAGTTGAGTAAAGACAGTATCTTCAATAAATAGTGTGAGAACTAGACTGAGACATGCAAAAAAAAAAAAAAAGATGAAACTATACCTCCATCTATCTACACCATATGCCACTTAAATATAATTTCCTCAAAAAATATACTAGGCCTTGACTGGTGGATCAGTGAATGGGTACCATCCTGTGAACCCAAAGGTTGCTGGTTCGATTCCCATTCAGGACATGTAACCAGGTTGAAAGCCAGGTCTCCAGACGGGTCTGTTGCTGGAGACAGGTGAAAGGTAACCATCCATTGGTGTTTCACTCCCCTTCTTCTTCTCTCCCTGCCTTTCTCTCTAAAATTAATGAATAAAATCTTTTAAAAAATACATTAAAACCCTAGAGGAAAACATAGGCAGTAAAATTTTAGATATCATGTGTTGAAGTATTTTTACTGACACATTTCCTACAACAGTGGAAACAAAGGAAAAAATAAATGAGACTATGTCAAAATGAAAAGGGGATCCGCTGATTAGGAAAACATATTTGCCAATGTACATTGGAGAATGGTTAAATTTCCAAAATATAAAAAGAACATGTAAGATTCAACACCAGGAAAACAAATATTTCAATCAAAAAATGGACAAAGGATGTGAATATATACTTCTCCAAGAAGGAAATACAGATAGCCCAGAGACATATAAAAATATTCAATATTACTAGCCATTAGAGAGATGCAAATTAAAACCACAAGGAGATATCACCTCACTCCTGCCAAAATGACTATCACTAATACATCAACAAACAACAAGGGCTGATGTGGAGAAAAGGGAACCTTAGTGCACTGTTGGTGGGAATGCAGCCTGGTGCAGTCACTGTGGAAAAACAGTATGAAATTTCCTCAAAAAAGTAAAAATGGAACTGCCTTTTGATTCAGCAATTTCACTTCTGGGAATATATCCTAGGAATCAGAAAAAAAACACCAATTTAAAATACATGCACCCCTATGTTCATATATCGATGCATTATTTACAACAGCCAACATTTGGAAACAGCCAAAATGTCCATCAGTAGGTGAGTGGATAAAAAGGTGTAGTACATTTATATAATGGACTATCATTCACCAGTTAAAAAGAAGGATTTCTTACCTTTTGCAACAGCATGAATGGAACTATTATACTAAGTGCAATAAGCCATACAGAGACGAATACCATATGATATCCCTTATAATTTATATTAATGAAGAAAATAAACTAACAAGCAAAATATGACCAGAGGCATAGAAACATGGAAAAGACTGACAGCTATAAGAGAAAAGGGCGAGGTGGGAACTGGTTGAAAGAAAGTGAAGAGATTAGTCAAAGAACATATATAAAGAACCCATGGACATGAATAAAGACCATGAACATTGACAATGGATTGATTGTAGGAATGAGGTGGACTGGGTGGAAAGAGGCAAAAGGGAGAAAATTTGGACAACTCTAATAGTGTAAATAATAAAATATTTAAATTTAAAAATCCAGAGCTATCCCTTATTTTTTTCAATCATTTGCGGTTGAATGAAATATAAGTACTAATACAAGTAATTCATTTTTTATATAAAAAGGTAATTCTCATTATAAAAGTAGTACACTTGTTTAATGGTGGGATGACTATTTCAATTAGCAATAAAATTAAAATTTTATATGTAATTTTAATCTAATGACTTGAAGTATCTATTCTACATCCAGACAAAAATATATAACCTTCATATAAATAATAGGCAGATGAATTATATCCCCAGTAGCATTTATTGAAAATAAAGTATATTTATAATTACTTAACTTAATAATAATTTTGTCCTCTCATTTTTTATTTAGATGCTCCAGGTAGCATTTGAGAAGTATATACAAAGATTACAAAACAAGTTGTTTTCTATTTTCTAAAAGTTAACAACCTAAGTGAACAAAGAAACAGCTCTTCAAGTCATTTTAAATATTGCAAAACTACTGCCTCTCTATGATTGTATATAGATGGTTATATATGGAAATCTCCAGGGAAATCATTAACTTTTATGTGCTCCTTTATGCTCCTTGGATTCTGTTTGAAGTGTCCCCAGGTATAGGTATAGTTAAGGCATTGCTTCCTTTAAGTCATTTACTAATGATTATTGATTAACTGGGTCACTTAAACAATATTGGCTCTTTAATATAATTTACATGGTAGCAAATAGAGAGTTTGACCTGTATGAGTGAGAAAAGTTATGAACTTTATTTTTTCAATAACACATTTTACAATTCCAAAAATATCACTATATTTTACAATCTTTGATAGATTGGGAAGTGCAGATAACATAAACATACGACTGAATATTCTGTTGGAAAATATTGATTTTATTATTTGTACTTATTTATAATTTATCATGTTAAACATAAATAATGATTCCTAACACCGAAGTAATATAGCAGCAAAAACATTATCATCTTGATAGCAAGATCACATATCATGGGTTTGCTAATGTTTCTTCCTCTAGTTTAACATTTTCATTTTTCTTCAACTTCATAATTTTTAGGCATAGTTTACTTACCTTTGGGTACCATCCTATATTATTTTACAGAGATGAATTCATAGTTTAGGTGATAAAATAAGTAAAATAAATGGAAAAGAATAAAGGAATATGAATTTGTGGATATGAATATCAACTTTGTTCATGTGTAAAGATTCCTTCAGCAAAATTAACTATTAAAATTTTTAGTAAAAATTATATAGCTTTTAAAATGTTTTTTACTGTTTTGGAATAAAATATAAATTAATCAGAATGTAGAAATAAAGAACAAGCCAAATAGAGTTCTCAAAAATGTTTCTGTTAGTGATGCTTAATTAGACACAGAGCATATCAGTAGCTTTGTAACATCAATCCAAATTGAACAAAAGAGAATGAAATTTAAAATACGAACAGCAAAAATGCAACTCAAGCTTGCACTACACCATCTAACTGAATTTTAGGTTGTCAGATGGCAAAGAAGACTAATGCATGTTTCAAAGAATCACTCTCATGTAAAGTGTTGATTTATGTAAAAGTGTTTACAATATATTTGCCTTGCACAAGTTAACATAATTATACAGGAAAACAGAATCCTAGCCCGTATCAAGTGAGAACATTGTCATTTTAATTGGTTGTTAGTAATTATTTTTAAGTGATATATAATTTGGTGGGGGGGGCTTGTAGCTGAATGACACAGAAGGAAAGAAAATGAATCAATGCTATTTCAAATTTATTTGTTCTGGAAATGAATGCATGAATTTAAAGCAAACCCAAATGTGAGTTAAGCAGCTTGAGGGTACATATTCTCTAAGACACACACACACACACGCACATACACACATACACACACACACAAATACTTGAAATTCAAGGTAAGGGGATTCAGTCAAATCATACATGGATAATCATGAAAACCTTCTTAACTGATGTTATTTAAAGCAAATATCTCACCCATGTTAATTTTCATTTATTTCTCCTATCCTCTTTTATTTATCCTTTACTCAATGTTTAACATTTTTAGTTTTATTATACATAAAATTATACTTTCCTTTATTAATCTATTATGTTTTGACTTATTAACCTTTATGCATTTATCTTTTATACTGAATTGCATGTTCCATTTGTGTATTTATAATGTTTGATGGCCAAAATAAGGTAGTTGCATGATTGTTCTTTCAATAACAGTAGAGTTCTAAAATTTCAGATATAAGCTTAAATACAAGCCATGGATCTTCATGTAAACTTGATCTAGATTGCATATTGGCAGATAGTACACACTTGACCTGAACCAGAAATATAGAAGTGGTAACTTGGAAATTAGAAGAGATATTTCAGTAATTTCAAATCAGTCTTTTGAAATATTTCTAAAATATTCCAAAGTAGCCTATGTTATCTCTGTAAATAACATACATACATACACCTATACATACTTGAGTGGCCCTAGCAAAATATATTCACTTTTGTCTAAACTCAAGAAATAAAATGGGATAACAGTTAAAATAAAAGACATTTCTCTATTTACCAAATAGGTCCTTATCTTCAATGACTGCCATCTCAACATTGTCTCCAGCGATTACTGTGCATGGGAAAGGATCCTGAAGAAGGACGCTGATCTCACCAAAGGACTCCTGCTTCTTAAGTTGGCCCATATAAACAAGTCTCTTAATCTTTTTCTGTAAGAGACATAAGTGATATTTAATTAAACCACATTCATACCATGAATAAATATTGTTTCTATCAGAAATGCTGTTCATAAATCACTTTGGTGTATAGTATTTAAAATAAATTGTAATTTCATGAAAAACAGATAAAATGTTTACTTATACATGTATTTAAATTATGCTAGAACAACAGGAACTTGAAAGACAACTTCAGCACACCTGAAGTGAATGAAATTGATCATTTAGCACTGTGCAAATTAAGATAAGATAATTAGAAAATACTGAACTCTTTCACTTTTTCAAAACCTTAGGATACCATTCTGTGAGCATGGCTTAGCTTAGTACGTTTTCTTTGAACAGAATGAGTTGGTGAGCAGTAAGATTTTAAAATGAATGAAGGAAATAAGAGAAAAAGGAGAGTGTTATTCTCAGAATAGGACCATGACAGGAATTCTATAAAGGAGTCAAAACCAGTATCTAATTGAAGATTTCTCATTTTTTATAAATAGCCAATCTTTCCACTACCATTAGTATAGCAGCGTTCAATTAAGTTTACATATTAAAAATTGAATTAACCGAAGCCTGCATAACTTTTCTATCATTACACATTAATTAGGGTTTTGTGGTTCTAGAACTTCATAAAAATGGAATCATATAAAATGCACTCTTTCCAATTTTTAAAATATAATCTTTATTGTATTTTCTCCATTAACAATTATACCCATTAATTGCTCCATTAAGCAATTATCCGCCCCCCACCGCCAGTAATCACCATACTGTTGTCCATGAGTCCTTTTTCCTTTTGCCCAAGCCCTCTACCCCCAAACCTCTAATCCCAACAGCTGTAATTTGCTTTCTCTCTCTGAGTCTGTTTCTGTTTTGCTTGTTAGTTCAGTTTGTTCATTCGATTCCATATATGAGTGAAATCATAGATTTGTCTTTCTCTGACTGGCTTATTACACTAAACAGATCTCCAGGTCCATCCATATTGTAGTAAAGGGAAAATTTTTCTTTTTTTGTCCTTCCTAGTATTGTTCCATTGTGTAAACAACCCGTAGTTGTTTTACCCAGTCATCTAGTAATGGGCATTTGGGCTACTTCCATATTTTGGTGATTGTAAATAACACTGCAATGAACATAAGGGTGCTTAGGTTCTTGTGAATTGGTGTTTTGGATTACTTAGAGAATATTACTAGAAATGGAATCACTGGGTCAACAGGCAGACACATTTTTAATTTTTTAAGGTATCTCCATACTGCTTTCCATTGTTGACTGGCTGCACCAGTCAACATTCCCACCAACAGTGCAAAAGGGTTCCTCTTTCTCCATGTCCATTCAGGTCATTTGCCAATTTTCTAACTGGGTTTTTGTTTGTCTGTTTTGTTTTTTTGGCATTGAGTTTTGTAAGTACTTTATAAATTTCAGATATTAACCCCTTATCAGATGTATCAGCAAATATGCACTCCCATTCTGTGGGTTGTCTTATTTTTTTTATGGTTTCTTTTGCTAAGCAAAACTTTTTAGTTTGAGATAGTCCCAATTGTTTGCTTGTTTGTTGTTTCCCTTGCCTGGGGTGATATAGTCCATTAAAAAAATTGCTACGAGCAATGTCTAAGAATTTACTATGTTTTCTTATAAAAGTGTTATGGTTTTGTATCTAACATTTAAGCATTCGATTGATGTTGAATTTATTCTTGTGTGTAATATAAGAAGGAGGTATGGTTTCATTATTTTTTGCATGTACCTGTCCAATTTTTCTAAAACCATTTATTGAATAAACTATCTTCAGTCCATTGTGTATGTTTGCTTCCTTTGTGAATATTAATTGTCTATAAAGGTATGGACTTATTCCTGGACTCTATCCTGATCCATTGATCTATATGTCTGTTTTTATGCCATTACCATGCTGTTTTTATTACTATGGCGTTGTAATATACTTTTATATTAGATTATATGATTTCTCCAATTTAGTTCTTTCTCCAGATCACTGTTGTTATGTGGAACATTTTAGGGTTCCGTATAAATTTTTGAAATATTTGTTCCAGTTCTATGAAATACATCACTGGAATCTAGATAGGAATTGTGTTGAATCTATAGATTGCTTTCGGTAGTAGGGGCATTTTAATTATGTTAATTTCTGTATCCATTAATATGGTATGTGCTTCCACTTATTTATATCTTCTTCAGTTTCTTTATTTAATGTCTTGTAATTTTCCATGTAAAGGTCTTTTACATGGTTAAGTTTATCCCTAGGTATTTTTTGAAGCAATTATGAATATTATTTTCTTAATATCCCTTTCATGATTTTGTTATTGGCATATAAAAATGTAACTGGTTTTTGGATATTAATTTTATATCAAGCTACTTTGAATTCATTTATAAGTTCTAGTAGTTTCTTGGAATCTTTGGTGTTCTCTATGTACAGTAGGAATTCAAGTACTATATTGAATAAGAAGTGAAAGTGGACATCCCTGCTTTGTTCCTAATCTTAAGTGGAGCACTTGTATCTTTTGCCTATTGAGTATGATGTTGACAGTGGGTTTGTCATATACGGCCTTCATTATTTTCAAGTATGTTCCCCCTATTCCTAATTTATTGAGAGTTTTTAACTTAATTTTATTTTATTTTATTCTTGTTGTATTATATCCACCCCCTTTTTACTCCCCTCTGACCCCTTCCCCACCCACCCACTCCCCAACAAAGTCAATCTGATTTGTTGTCCATGTCCATGGTTCTTCCATATTAGTTTCTTGACTAAACTGCTCCCCTTTTTTGCCAATGCCACACACCTCCCATGCTCCTCCCTGTCCACTGAAGGTCTATTTATTGTATTCATGTATCCAGTTCTGTTTTGCTTCTTGTTAGTTTTGTTCATTATTGCCCTGTAATGGGTGAGATCATATGGTATTTGTCTTTCACTGGCTGGCTTATTTCACTAAGCATAATACTCTCCAGTTCCACCCATGTTATTGCAAAGGGTAGGAATTCCTTCTTTCTTTCTGCTGTGTAGTATTCCATTGTGTAAATGTACCAAAGATTCTTGATCCAATCATCCACTGATGGGCACTGAGGCTGTTTCCAGCACTTGGCTATTGTAAATAGTGCTGCTATGAACATAGGGGTACACAGGCTCTTATGAATTGGTGTTTCAGGGTTCTTCAGGTATAGACCTAGTAGTGGAATTGCTGGATCAAAAGGCAGTTCCATTTTAATTTTTTTTTTAAACTCCATAGTGTTTTCCATAGTGGCTGCACAAGTCTGCATTCCTATCAACAGTGCACCAGGGTCCCCTTTTCCACACATCCTCACCAACACTTGTTTGTTGATTTGTTGATGAGTGCCATTCTGACAGATACGAGTTGGTATCTTATTGTGGTTTTAATTTGCATCTCTCTGATGGCTAGTGATGTTGAACATTCTTTCATATGCCTTTAGACCCTTTGTATGTCTCCCTCAGTGACTGTCTGTTCAGGTCCTTTACCCACTTATTAATTGGGCTGTCTGTCTCCTTGGTGTTGAGTAGCATTAGTTCTTTATATATTTTGGAGATCAAACCCTTGTCTGAGGTATCATTAGCAAATGTGTTTTCCCATACAGTTGGTTCCCTTTTAATTTTGCTGGTGTTTTCTTTAGCTGAACAGAAATTTTTCAATTTCATATAGTCCCATTTGTTTATTTGTTCTTTTATTTCCTTTGCCCTTGGAGAAGTATCAGTAAACATACTTTGCATAGGATATCTAAAATTGTATTATATTTTTCTCCAGGATCTTTACGGTGGCACTGCTTATGTTTAAGTCCTTTATCCATCTGAAGTTTATTCTGGTGTGTGGTGTAAGTTGGTGGTCCAGTTTTATTATTTTGCACATAGCTGTCCAGTTTTCCCCACACCACTTGTTGAAGAGACTATTTTTACTCTACTTGATTTTCCTTCCCTCTTTGTCAAATATTAATTAACCAAAGAGTCCTGGGTTTATTTCTGGGCTCTCTGTTCTGTTGCATTGATCTATATGTCTATTTTTATGCCAGTATCAGACTGTTTTGATTACAATAGCCTTGTAATACAGTTTGATGTTGGGTCTTGTGATTCCTCCTACCTTGTTCTTCTCAATATTTGTGGCTATTTGTGGGTATTTTTGACTCCATATAAATTTTTAAAGTATTTTTTCTGTTTCTATGAAGTATGTCATTGGTATTTTAATTGGGTTTACAGTGAATCAATAGATTGCTTTGGGTACTAAGGACATTTTGTTGATGTAAATTATTCCCATCTATGAACATGGTATATGCTTCCATCTATTTTTATCCTACTTAATTTATTTCTTCATTGTTCTGTAGTTTTCTGAGTACAGGTCTTTTACCTCCTTGGTTAACTTTATTCCTAAATGCTTTATTTTTCTTGTTGCTATAGTAAATGGGATTTATTTTCTAGTTTCTATCTCTGATGTTTCATTATTGGTATCCAAAATGCAGCTTTTTGGCTAAATTTGCTTATTAGGTCAAGTAAGTTTTTAGTGGAGTCTTTGGGTTTTGTATGTACACTATCATGACATCTGCAAAAATGACAGTTTGACTTCCTCCTTTCCAATTTGGATACTTAGATTCCTTTTTCTTCTCTGATAGCTATGGCTAGAACTTCCAAAATGATGTTGAACAGAAGTGGAGAAAGTGGACAGCCTTGTCTTGTTCCTGCTCTTAGAGGGAAAGCTTTTAGTTTTTGCCCATTGAGAATGATGTTGGCTTCAGGTTTCTCAAATATGGCCTTTATGATGTTGAGATGTGCTCCCTCTATTCCCATTTTGCTGAGGGTTTTTATCATAATGGTTTCTGTACTTTCTCCAATGCTTTTTCAGCATCTATTGATATCATATGTTTTTTATCTTTCATTTTGTTGATGTCATGTATTACATTTATTAATTTGTGAATGTTATACCATCCTTGCATCCCTGGGATGAAACCCACTTGATGATGGTATATGATCTTGTTCATGTATT
The DNA here is from genome assembly GCA_004026585.1 of Noctilio leporinus. Taxonomy (NCBI): domain Eukaryota; kingdom Metazoa; phylum Chordata; class Mammalia; order Chiroptera; family Noctilionidae; genus Noctilio; species Noctilio leporinus. The sequence goes on along the minus strand of PVIW01005848.1, from coordinate 27,763 downwards.
GCTGGATCCTGTTGGCCAATATTTTGCAGAGAATCTTAGCATCTATGTTCATTAGAGACACTGGCCTATAGTTTTCTTTCTTGGTTTTGTCTTGATCTGGTTTTGGGATCAGAATAATATTGGCCTCATGGAAACAGTTTGGAAGTTTTCCCTCTTCTTGAATTTTTTAGAATAAGTTGAGAAGGATAGGAGTTAGTTCTTCTCTAAATGTTTTGTAGAATTCACCTTTGTAGGCATCTGGGCCAGGGCTCTTGTGCTTTGGGAGATTTTTGGTTACTTCTTCAATTTCACTAGTTGTTATTGGCCTATTCAGAATTTCTGCTTCTTCTGGATTCATTTTTGGTAGATTATACATTTTTAGATATTTGTCCATTTTGCCCAGTTTGTCATATTTCTTGTCATATTGTTATTTGTAGTACTTTCTTACAGTCCTTTGTATTTCTGAAGTATAAGCTGTGATTTCTCCTGTGTCATTTCTGATTTTCTTTATTTGTCTCCTTTCTCTTTTTCTTGATGAGTCTGGATAAAGGTTTGTCAATTTTGTTTATTTTTTCAAAGAATCAGTTCCTGGACTTGTTGATTCTTTTAATTGTAGATTTAGTCTCTAAGTTATTTAACTCTACTCTGATATTGATGAGTTTCTTCCTTCTATTTGCTCTGGGCTTTGGTTGTTGTTGCTCCTCTAGTTCTTGCTGCTTTATGGTTAGGTTGTATGTATAAGCTTCTTTTTACCGTTTTAGGTAGGCCTTCATTGCTATAAATTTCCCTGTGAGGACTGACTTTGCTGTGTCCCATAGGTTTTGGACAGCTGTGTATTCACTGTCATTTGTTTCCAGAAACGTTTTTATTTCATCTTTGATCTTATTGTTGACCCATTCATTATTTAATAGCATGTTTTCTCACTTGAGGTTGATTTCTAGTTTTAAGCCATTGTGATCTGAGAAGATTATTGGTATGATTTTAATTTTTCTGTATTTGTGGAGGCTTGTCTTGTGACCTACCATGTGGTCTATGTTTGAGAATGTTCCACGTGCATTTGAAAAGAATGTGTATTTTGCTTCTTTGAGGTGGGTCTCTTGGAGACAGCATATATGTGGATCATGTTTTCTAATCAATTCAGCTACCCTATGTCTTTTGATTGGCACATTTAATCCATTTATGTTTAAGGTTATTATTGATGGATACTTATTTTTTGCCATTTTTTTCCCTTTGTACCTGTGTTCTTCTCTGTGCCTCTCTGTTTCTTCATTTTTTTTTTTAAAGCAGATCCTTTAGCATTTCTTGCAATGCTGTCTTGGTAGAGATGTATTCTTTTAGTTTTCTTTTGTCTGTGAAAGTCCTTATTTCTCCTTCTATTTTGAATGAGAGTCTTGCTGGGTAGAGTATCCTTGGTTGCAGGCCTTTGCTTCCCATTACTCGGAACATTTTTTTGCCATTCCCTTTTGGCTTGTATTGTTTTTGTTGTATAATCATTTGATAACCTTATTGGAGCCCCTTTATATGTTATTTGCTGTTTCTCTCTTGATGCTTTTAAGATTCTCTGTTCTTCTTTGAAGTTTGCCATTTTAATGTCTTAGAGTGGGTCTGTTTGGACTCATCCTCATTGGGGCCTTCCATGCTTCCTTAACTTGAGTAATTTCTTCATTCATTATGTTAGGGAAGTTTTCTATCATTACTTTTTTAACAGTTTTTCCATTCTGTGTTTCTCTTCTCCTTCTTGTATCCCTGTGATTGGATATTATTGTGTTTCATGTTGTCCTGCAGCTCTCTTTAAACCTCTTCATTCTTGTTCAGCCTTTTTTTCATTCTGTTGCACTCTCTTGGAATATTTCTCTATGTTGTCCTCCAGCTCACTGATCTGATCCTCTGCTTCCTCTACCCTGCTGTTGATTCCTTCTACTGTATTCTTCAATTCAGAAATTGTATTCATCATTTCCTCTTGGCTCTTACTGATAATTTTATGCCCTTTTAAATGCTGGTGTAGTTCTCAGTAAGTTCCTTGTAGCTTCTCTGGATGTTGTTTTTCATTCCCTTGGTGTTGTTTGTGGTTTTCTTTGAGCTGCTTGAGCTCATTGAGCTTCACTATTATCATTCTTTTGAATTCCATATCTGAGAGTTTGCTGCCTCTGTTTCATTTAGTGATCTTTCTGGGAATTCCTCCTTTCCTTTTGGTGATGGGCTATTTCTTTTTCTCCTCATTTTTAGGTTTTGTTGTAATCCAATCAAACTGTGATTAGCTGCCAGGCTAAGGAACTGCTAGGCTGGAAGGATTGATTTAGTTGTAATCCTATCAATCTCTGATCCATCACAAGACTCAGATGCTGCTTCGGGTGACAGACTGATTCAGTTGTAGATCAGTAAATTAGCTACCAAACTCAGGCACTGCTGGGCTAGACAGAGTTTCAATCGTAACCCAATGGATCAGCCACCAGCTCAGGTGCAGCTAGTCACATTGTGATGGCGCATCCTCTTCTGTTCTGTCCGTGGTTATAGGACTTCTTTTCAGCTGATGTTCTGTTGGTAATTCCAGCTGACTTTTTCTCCAAAAAAGTAATTCCATATGTGACCTGGGAGGAGATTGGTGTAGCTCCACTTACTCCTCTGCCATCTTGCCAGAACTCATGTGTTCAGAGTTTTTATCATAAATGGGTTATGGATTTTATCAAATGCTTTTTCTGCATCTATTGATAAGATGATATAATTTTTATCCTTTTTTTTTTATGTAGTGAATTACATTTATTGGTTTGTGAATGTTGTACCAGCTTTGCATTCCCTGAACAAATCCCACTTGATTATGGTGTGTTATTTTATTTTATTTTATTTTTTGATGCATTGCTATTTTCAGTTTGCTAATATTTTTGAGAATTTTAACATCTGTGTTTATTGGGAACATTTTTCCATAATTTTTCTTTCTTTGTAGTGTCTTTATCTTGTTTTGGTCTTAGAATAATCCTGGCTTTGTAAAATGATTTGGGAAGCCTTCTTTCTTCTTCAAGTTTATGAACTAGTTTGAGAATTAGAAGTGTTAGTTTTTCTCAGAATATTTGGTAAAACTCAACTGTGAAAATATCTGGTCCAGAGCTTTTGTTTGTTGGGGGATTTTTGTTTTTGTTTTTTACTGTTTCAATTTTACTTGATGTAATTTTATTTAAATTCTCCAATTCTTCCTCATTTAGTTTTGGGAGATTGTATGTTTCTAAAAATGTATATTTTATCCAGGTAGTCCAGATTGTTGGTGTTGAGTTGTTCATAATATTTTCTTACAATTCTTTGTATTTATTTGGTGTCAGTGTTATATCACCTCTTTCATTTCTTTTACATGTGGGTATTTTGTTGGTTTTTTTCTTAGTGAGTTTGATTAAAGGTTGCCAACCTTGTTTATCTTTTTAAAAACACTTCTTGGATTCATTAATCTTTTGTATCATTTTTAGAGGCTCTCTCTGTCTCCAGCCATTTCTCCCTGGAAGACAGAAACCTTGCTGTTTTCCACTGCTAGGTGTTATCTGTATTCCTTTCTGGCTCTGGTGATGTAGGCTGGGGGTCCAGCTGGGGTTTAGACCCTACACTCCTCACTTCTCAGGAGGAAGCCCTGGCTTATGAAATATCCATCCAGAACTTTTACTGTCACATGTGATAGTTGAGTCAGCTCTCTCATGCCTCCACAGCACTACCTACCAGTCTTGTGGTAAAGTAGTTTCTTGTGTCTGCCTTTGTTTATAAGGCTTCTTGCCAGCTATTGTTCAGTTTAGTGGTTTTGGATGATTTCTCTACAATTTAATTGTAATTCCAGATTGGTCCTAGAAGGAGGTCAGTGTAGCTTCTACTTACTCCTCCACCATTTTGTATCACCTCACAAGAATTTGCACTCTTTTGTGTCTGATGCTTTTACCCAACCTAATGTGTTATAGTCAGCCATTTTCTTGAATGCATACTTAGTTCTTTTCAGTGAGGTGTAGCATTTAATGGTTGAAATACACTACATATTAGTCTATTCAACTATCAATAGACATTTGAATTACTTGCAATTTTTGGCTTATGAAGAGTCATGTAGGTTTCTCATAGATATATAATTTCATTTCTCTTGAATAACATCTACAGTAAAATTTCTGGGTCATATATAAGTGCATTTTAGCCATTTTGATGTGTTTATAGTCATACCTTGTTTTGGATTTAATTGAATTTCTTTGATGAATAAGGTTGTTATATAACCATCTTTTAATGTGTTTATTGGTCATTAGGCACTTTGGTTATTGTTATATTTGCTACAATCCAATATGTCTTACTTCTTCTACATTCTGCTAATAGGGAGAAAAGAACCCAACAAAAATAGAAGAAGAAAAAAAAAAACACACAGAAATGTTACATATCAAGACCCGTAACAAATGTTCAATAAGCAAATGAAAAGATGTGAACATTCTATATTCATTAGAAAAAATTAATGGATTCAAGAGACTACATTAATTCTGGTAGCACAGTGGATAAGGCACTGGCCTACAAACCCAAAGGTTACTGGGTCAATTCCCCAGCCAGGGCACACAGCCAGGTCTCCAGCCAGGCCTGTGGCTGGGAGCAGGTGAAAGGCAACCATACTTTGATGTTTCTCTCCCTCTCTGCCTCTCTCCCTCTCTCCCTTCCTCTCTCTCTGGAAATAATAAATAAAATCTAAAAAAAAAAAAAAAAAAAAGAAAGAATACATAAATTTAAAACTTACCACTTTATTTGACTGTAGTTTCACAAGTCCTACAATATTTCTATAAATGTTACAATGTCCAGAATTAATATAAGCCACAAAAGAAATTATATTTCCACTTTCCACTATCACTGAAAACAAAAGAAATAATTATTTCACAAATTTCTCTATAGGAAATTATTTTAGATATTATGACAAAATGGCATGTAATCATTAACTATAAATGGTAAATTTCTGAATGCATACAAGTCTATAGGCAGCCTGAGGGAGACAGCTGGCCTCAAGAGAGATTCTTAAAATGACAATGTAAAATATTTAATTGGCACCTCCTTACCATGGGCTCCAGCAGAAGAAAAGCAGAGTGGACTAGAAATGCTTCAAGAAAGTTTGGGGTGATGGCATTGGGGATAAAATTGAGGTAGTAGACAATGTAATCTTAGTGCTGACTCATCCCACATTCTATAGGAGCCATCTTGCCCAGGTAGACCACTTACTTCCAAGTGACATCAGCCTGAGGAAAAGCAATGGCCTCACTCACATGAATTACTCTGCCCCTGTGGTTCTTAAACCTGACTACAGATAACACATTGGCTAGATTAACAGCTGAAGGAGACAGCCAGACTGTGAATCTCTGAGAGTCTCAAACAGGCTGCCTAGGACCACACTGGGACATAATCAGATGTCACCAGAGGTGGATCTAGAAAAGAAAAAAGTTATAAAAACCAGATGCTACTGAAATGAATTCCACCATGGTCTTCTTCATGATTTATTTATTACTTATTCTCTCAGTTTGTGCATTTTAAGTCACAGAAAAAAGAAAGGAAGAGAAACATCAACTTGTGATTGTCTTTTATGTGCCCCCAACCCGGGACCTGTCCTGCAACACAGGAATGTCCCACAACTGGGAATTGAACCAGTGACCCTTTGGTTCACAGATTGGAACTCAATCTACTCCACTGAACCACAGAGGCCATGGAAAGTCTCACATTTTTCCGCACTTCTCTTACTCTATTTAACTATCTTATTTCCTCTCCTATTTTTTGTTTTAAATTCTATATTGTTTCCATTCCACACTCTTGCCATTTGTCCCCTCTGCATACTACTAAAACCATTTTTCTTGTCATTACTCCTCTTACGTTTTTTTCTGTTATTAAAATGCACTTATGAAGGAATCAAAGATGGTGACAGAGTAGAGACCAGGGCTGATGGCATTCTCGAGTACCAGAGCAGCTGGAGGACAGGATAGGGAGAGAGAGACATCTTCAGGTCCCCAAGAGCTGGAGTGGTCAGCATCTGGACTCAGGGGAGCACAGCCCAGAGGCAGCAGAGTCCTACAGGAGAGCATGTGAGGCAGTTCCAGACCAACCTGCCGGTGGGCCGAGATCAGAGCTGGGCAGTGGTGGCTCTACCAGAGGGGCGGTTTTAACTGAAGCAGCTCCAGGCTCCCTGGCAACTAGAAAACTGAACAGTGAAGTGTGGACAGCAAGGGAAAATGCCATAGGGAACGAGGAACTGAACTCCTGCAGGGGAGGGACTTTGGAGAGACTCGCTCTGGCAACAGGGAGAGGAAGCTCCTCACTGGGCCAGAGGCGGAGGAGAAGAGTCTTGCAGGAAGCAGGAGTGGGGGAGCAGGGAAGAGCACCTGCCAGGGCAGCAAGGGGCCAAAAACAGTGCTGCTGGGCCACCAGGGAAAAAGCAGCTTGAAGCCCCTGCGAAGTGGGGGGACCAGCCCTGCTTCCCCAGAAACTCCAGACTGCGAACAGGGAACTTGTAGCTGTGGCAACTGACCTGCTCATTGCCAGTGACAAAGGCCACGCTGCAGACACACTGGGTGGGGCCCATCACAGAGGCAGCATAAAGGACTCCTCGGAGAGCTGATCAGCTTGGAGGATTGGCTATCGCCTGGGGAAGCTGGGCAGTGTTGGCAGAACCCGGGCACTGTTGGCAGATAGGAGTGGCCTCCCCCGGGAGCTGCGGAGGCAGGGCCAGTCATCACAGGAGCCAGCAAGGTTGCAGGCCACCCTGCAGGGGTGCCAGGTGCCCATCACAGGCAGGAACCTCCACCAGGAGTTGGAGGGAGCACCCTGCAGGCATCAGAACACTGGCAGCCCTAAAACTCAGCTAGGCTACTGAAGGCCCAGCCTACCTGGGGGCTGACACTCAGAATCAGCCCTGACTGTGACAATCATATGCCCTGCTACTCCAAGACTAGCTAGACTGTGGACTGCAGAGACCTGACCAAGAAAAAGAGGCAGCCTCAGGAAATGGATTGCTGCTAATCTCAAGCACTGGAGTTACACTGAGAGCTACATGAACTATTAATACCTAACATACCCTTTTCAAAAGTTACTTCTCACATATTTTTAATCCTCCCATATCTCAATCCACCTAAATACCCAAGACCCTCCCCCTAATCTTGATTTAAAGTCTACTCACTCTATGGATACGATGCATTCCGAGTCCTCCATCTAAGTATTCCTCCCCTCCCCAGCCATGTAAACCCTTTATTTATTCTTTTGTTTCTTCCTTTTTCTTCCTTTTTTTTCTTTTCTTTTCTTTTTCTTTTTCTTTTCTTGTTAAAGCCCACAGGTCCTGGTTCCACCTGGACCAATCACAGATCATAAAGGGTGAACAGACACCTGAACACTTTCTTTGTTAATATATTTTTTCTTTTTCTTGTTATTTTTTCTTCCTTTTTTAATTTTTTTAATTTTTTTCTCTCTCTCTGCTAAAAGCACTCAGGTCCTGGCTCCATGTGGACCAATCAGGGATTATTAAGGGTGAACAGCCATCGAAACCATTTCTTTTTATTATTTTTATCTTTTTATTTCTTTTTTCTTTTTATATTTTTCTTTGTTTTTTCATTTATTTTTTTCCTGCTAAAAGCCCACAGGTCCAGAATACAACCAGACAGTCCAAATAAAGGACACATCAAGAACAACAAGTGGACAAAATCTAGGAGACTGCAACATTGAACTCCACAAATCTCATAACACAGAAGGGAGATCAACTAAGGCAAGGAAGCAAAGCAGATTAATCCAAGGAAAAAAAACAAAAAAATAAAAAACAAGCAAAAACAGACACCCAAAATGGGGAAAAAAAGAATCAGTCCATCACCAAAAGGAAAGGAAGAATCCCCAGAAAGACCACAAAATGAAATAGAGGCACACAAAATATCACATAAGAAATTGAAAAGAATGATGATACAGAAGCTTAATGAGTTCAGCCACATCAAAGAAAACTATAAACAACTCCAGGGAAGTTACAAGGAAATTACTGAGAGCTACAACAGCATGAAAAAGGACATGGAAACTATCAATAAGTGCCAGGAGGAAATAAAGAATACAATTTCTAAATTGAAGAATACAGTAGAAGGAATCAACAGTAGGCTAGAGGAAGCAGAGGACCTGATCAGCAAGTTGGAGAATAATGTAGACAAATACTCCAAGACAGAAGAACAGAATTTAAAAAGGCTGAAAAAGTTTGAAGACGGTTCATGAAAGCTGCAGAACAACATGAAACCTAATGACATCCATATCATAGGGATACCAGAAGGAGAAGAGGAACAAGGAATGGAAAACCTGTTCAAAAAAGTCATGATACAAAATTTCCCTAACATGATGAGTGAAAACATTAATCAAGTTCAGGAAGCACAGAGGGTCCCAATGAAGATCAACCAAAACAGACCAACACCAAGGCACGTTATTATTAAAATGGCTGATTTCAAAGACAAACAGAGAATCATAAAAGCATCAAGAGAGAAAAGACAAATAACATACAAAGGGGCTCCAATAAGGTTATCATATGATTATTCAACAGAAACAATTCAAGCCAGAAGGGAAGGGAAAAAAGTATTTCAAGTCATGGGAAACAAAGGCCTGCAACAAAGAATACTCTACCCAGCAAGGCTCTCATTCAAGATAGAAGAAGAAATAAGGAGCTTCCCAGACAAAAAAAAAAAAAAAAAAAAAAAAAAAAAAAAAAAAAAAAAAAAAAAAAAAAAAAAAAAAAAAAGACTAAAAGAATACATCTCTACCAAACCAGCATTGCAAGAAATGCTAAAGGGTCTGCTTTAAAAATAAGTAAATAAATAAAATGATGAAACAGGGAAAGCCAAAGAGGAATACAGAAACAAAGGGAGAAAACGGCAATGAATAAGTGTCAATCAATAATCACCTTAAATGTAAATGGATTAAATGCACCAATCAAAAGACATAAAGTAGCTGAATGGATGAGACAACATGACCCACATATATGCTGTCTTCAAGGGACCCACCTCAGAACAAAAGATCAACACAGATTGAGAGTGAAGGGATGGAAACATATATATCAAGCAAATGGACATGAAAAAATAGCTGGAGTAGCAATACTTATTACAGACAAAATAGATTTTACAATGAAAGACATAAAAAGGGACAAAGATGGATATTTCATAATACTTAAGGGAACAATCCATCCAGAAGAAATAACTCTAGTAAACTTATACGCACCCAATATAGGAGCTCCAAAATATATATGGAAAATCATGGAAGACTTTAAGAAAGACTTTAAGAAAGCAATACACTAATAGTAGGGGATTTTAATACCCCACTATCAACATGGACAGATCTTCCAAACAAAAAGTCCACAGATAGGTTGTGGCATTGAACAACACTCTAGAGGAAATGGACCTATCTGATGTATACAGAGTCTTTGACCCCAAAGAAGCAAAATACACATTCTTTTCAAATGCACATGGATCATTCTCCAAGATACACCACATGGTATGTCACAAAACAAGCCTCCACAAATACAGGAAAATTGAAATCATACAAAGTATCTTCTCAGATCACAATGGCTTGAAACTAGAAACCAAATTTAAGGGGAAAACCCAAAAATTCTCTAACTCCTGGAGACTGAATAACATGCTTTTAAGCAATAAAGGGGTCAACAATGAGATCAAAGATGAAATCAAAAAGTTCCTGGAAACAAATGACAATGAACACACAACAGCCCAAAACCTATGAGATACAGCAAAGGCAGTTCTCAGGGGGAAATTTATAGCAATACAGGCCTTCCATAAAAGGTTACAAGAAATTTATAAAAATGACCTAACCACAAAGCTGCAAGAACTAGAGGAACAACAACAAACAAAGCCCAGAGCAAGTAGAAGGAAGGAAATCATCAAGATCAGAGCAGAACTGATTCAGAGATTCAAAGTACAATTCGAAGAATCGACAGGACCAGGAGCTGGTTCTTTGAAAAAATAAACAAAATTGACAAGCCCTTATCCAGACTCATCAAAAAAAAAAAAAAAAAAAAGAGAGAGGACCCAAATAAAGAGAATCAGAACTGACAGAGGAGAAATCACAACTGATACCTCAGAAATACAAAAGATTGTAAGAAATTACTACAAACAACTATATGACAAAAAAATATGACAACCTGGATGAAATGGACACATTTTTGGAAAGGTATAATCTACCAAACCTGAACCCAGAAGAAGAAGAAAGCCTGAATAGGCCAATAACAACTAATGAAATTAAAGAAGTAATCCAAAATCTCCCAAAGCACAAAAGCCCTGGACCAGATGGCTACACAGGGGAATTTTACCAAACATTTAAAGAACTAACTCCTATCCTCCTCAAAGTACACCAAAACATTCAGGAAGAGGGAAGACTCCCAAACTCTTTCTATGAGGCCAATATTATTCTAATCCCAAAACCAGGGCAAGATACAACTAAGAAAGAAAGCTACAGGCCAATATCTCTGATGAACATAGATGCTAAAATTCTTAACAAAATATTGGCCAATCGGATTCAGCAGTATATTACAAAGATCATACACCATGATCAAGTGGGCTTCATCCCAGGGATGCAAGGATGGTACAACATTCGTAAATCAATCAATGTAATAAACCACATCAACAAAATGGAAGATAAACACCATATGATCATATCAATAGATGCTGAAAAAGCATTTGATAAAGTGCAGCAACCATTTATGATAAAAACGCTCAGCAAAATGGGGATAGAGGGAGCATACCTCAACATCATAAAGGCCATCTATGAGAAACCTGAAGCCAACATCATACTAAATGGACAAAAACTGAAAGCTTTCCCCCTAAGATCAGGAATGAGACAAGGCTGCCCACTTTCTCCACTTCTATTCAACATTGTCTTGGAAGTTCTAGCTATAGCCATCAGAGAAGAAAAAGGAATCAAAGGTATCTAAATTGGAAAGGAGGAAGTCAAACTGTCATTATTTGCACATGATATGATAGTGTACATACAAAACCCGATTGGCTCCTCCAAAAATTTACTCAACCTAATAAGCAAATTTAGCAAAATAGCTGGGTATAAAGTCAATATCCAGAAATCAAAAGCATTTTTGTATACCAATAATGAAACAACAGAAATAGAAGTGAAAAAACAAATCCCATTAACCATAGCAACAACAAAAAAAATAAAGTACCTAGGAATCAACTTAACTAAGGAGGTGAAAGACCTGTACTCAGAAAACTACAGAACAATGAGGAAAGAAATCAAGGAAGACACAAATAAATGGAAGCATATACCATGTTCGTGGATGGGAAGAATTAACATCATTAAAATGTCCATACTACCCAAAGCAATCTACATATTCAATGCAATCCCAATTAAAATACCAATGGCAGACTTCACAGAAATAGAAAAAATACTTCAAAAATTTATGTGGAGCCAAAAACGCCCACAAACAGCCACTGCAATCTTGAGAAAGAAGAACAAGGTAAGAGGAATTACAATACTAGACCTCAAACAATACTACAAGGCTACTGTCATCAAAACAGCCTGGTCTTGGCATGAGAATAGACATAGAGATCAATGGAACAGAATAGAGAGTCCAGAAATTAACCCTGGACTCTACGGTCAACTAATATTTGACAAAGGGGGAAGGAACATCAAATGGAGTTAAAACAGTCTCTTCAACAAATGGTGTTGGGAGAACTGGACAATATGCAAAAAGGTAAAACTAGACCACCAACTTACACCATACACCAGAATAAACTCAAGATGGATAAAGGATTTAAACATAAGCAGTGCCACCATAAAGGTCCTGGAGAAAAATATAGGCAGTAAACTTTTGGATATCTGACACAGAAATATGTTTACTGATACTTCACCAAGGGCAAAGGAAATAAAAGAAGAAATCAACAAATGGGACTATATCAAATTGAAAATTTCTGTTCAGCTAAAGAAAATATCAGCCAAATTCAAAGGGAACCAACTATATGGGAAAACATAATTGCCAATGATACCTCAGACAAGGGTTTGATTTCCAAAATATGTAAAGAACTAATGCGACTCAACACCAGGGTGACAGACAGCCCAATTCAAAAATGGGCAAGGGACCTCAACAGACAACTCATTGAGGAAGATATACAAATGGCCCAGAGACATATGAAAGAATGCTCAACATCACTAGTCATCAGAGAGATGCAAATTAAAACCACAATAAGATACCACCTCACACCTGTCAGAATGCCAATCATCAGCAAATCAACAAACAGCAAATGTTGGAGAGGATGTGGGTCAAAGGAAACCCTGGTGCACTGTTGGTGGGAATGCAGGCTGGTGCAGCCACTGTGGAAAACAGTATGGGGTTTCCTTAAAAAACAAAAATGGAACTGCCTTTTGGTCCAGCAATTCCACTCCTTGGACTATCCCCAAAGAATCCTGAAACATTAATCCATAAGAACCTATGTACACCTATGTTTTTAGCAGCACTATTTACAATAGCCATGTGCTGGAAACAGCCTATGTGCCCATCAGTGGATGATTGGACCAAAAATCTTTGGTACATTTACAGCAGGAAGAAAGAAGGAACTCCTATCCTTTGCAACAACATGGATGGAACTGGAGAGTATTATGCTTAGTGAAATAAGCCAGTCAGTGAAGGACAAATATCATATGATCTCACCCATTACAGGACAATAATGAACAAAACTAAGAAGAAGCAAAACAGAACCAAATATATGAATACAGTGAATAGGCCTTCAGTGGTCAAGGGGAAGGAGGTTGGGGGGAGAAAGGAAGGCAGAGGCAAGGAAGGGGAGCAGTTTAGACAGGAACCTAGTATAAAGGAACCGCGGACATGGACAACAGGTGGGATTGACTTTGTGGGGAATGGGCGGGTGGGGAGCGGGACAGAGGAAAGCAAAAAGGGGATGGATGTAATACAACAACAATAAAGTTTTTTAAAAATCTAAATACATTCTTATCATATAACCCAGTAATTCCACTTCTTGATATTTCCCCAAAGGTGCTGAAAACTTATTTCCACACAAAAATCTGTGTGCAGATGTTTATTGCAGCTTCATTTATAATGCTAAAATCTGGAATCAACTAAGATGTCCTTCACTAGATGAGTGTACAAATAAATTTTGGTTATCCAAACAATGCACTTTTATTCAGCATTAGGAAAAATGAATTAACAAACCATTAAAGCACATTGAGATGCTTTAAATGCATATTGTTAATAACATAATTCAAGCTGAAAAGGCTACATACTGTGAAATTCCTATTACATGACATTCTGGAAATGACAAAACCATAAAAAAATAATGAAAATATCAGTAGTTGCCATGGGTTAATGGGGAGAGAGAAATGACTATATAGAGCACAAAGAACTTTGAAGGCAGTAAATGACTGTGTATAATACTATAATGGTGGGTAAACATCATTATACAGTCACTCAACCCATAAGATGTCCAACCCCAAAAGTGAGCCCTAATGTAAACTGCACATTTGGTTGATGATGTTTCACTGTAAGTTCATCAATTATAGCAATGCACCACCCTGGCAGAGTATGTTGTTAGTGGGGGAGGTTATGCAAGATTAGGGGTAGGGGTATATGGAAAATACTTGTAATTTCTGCTCAATTCCTCTGTGCATTTAAAATTGCTCTAAATAGTAAAATTTACTGTAAAATTACTAAATGGCCTGATATTTTATGTTAGAAAATAGTCACTTAACACAAATATACCAGTAAAGAAAGAATAAGGGAACAAAGACACATGGGGATGAATAAAAATCCCTAAGTGCAGCCTAGTTCTGGAATGCTCAGGAGTTGTGTCATAGAGGTAAGAGTTCTTATACCCTACAGTTTGGTGATCTGAAAGAGGCTGATGTAAAAAAGTTGGAATTTAGAGTCTAGAACTTCCAACTTCACTTAGTTAGAGCTCCAAAATATGTGTTGTTTGATTACAGTTATCCCATTTTTCCCCCATTGGTTTCCCTTACCCCACCCACCTCTACCCTCTCTCTCTACCCTACCCTGTTGTCCTTGTCCATGGGTCACCTATACTAGCTCTTTGACTAGATTCCTCACCTTCTTCCCCCACTTTTCCCTTCCCACCTCCTCTCCTCTGGTGACTGTCAGTCTGTTCCTGGTTTCCATGCTTCTTGTTCTATTTTGCTCATTTACTTATTGTGTTCATTAGGTTTTTGTATTGTGATCACATGGTACTTGTCTTTCATTCATTGGCTTATTTCACTATCATAATATTCTACAGTTTTATCCATGCTGTTGCAAAAAGCAGGACTTACTTCTTTCTTCCTGCTATGTAGTACTTCATTATGTAAATGTACCATAATTTTCTGATCCACTAATGGGCACTTAGGCTGTTTCCAGCACTTGGCTATTGTAAATAGCACTGTTATGAACATAGAGTTGCATAGGTTCTTTTGAATTGTTATTTCAGGATTCTTTGGGTATAATCCCAGCAGTGGAATCACTGGATCAAAAGGTAGTTCTGTTTTTAGTTTTTTGAGGAAATTCCATAGTGGCTACACTAGTCTGAATTCCCAACAGTGCACTATGGCCCCCTTTTCTCCACATCCTCAACAGCACTTGTTGGTTGCTGATTTGTCAATGATGGCCATTCTGACAGGTATGAGATACTATCTCGTTGTGGTTTTAATTTTCATTTTTCCAAAGCTAGTGATGTTCAGCATTTTTTCATATGCCTTTGGGCCCTCTGTATGTCCTCCTTGGAGAAGTGTCTGTTCAGGTCTTTTGCCCATTTCTTAATTGGATTGTCTATCTTCTTGGTGTTGAGTCATAAAAGTTCTTTATCTATTTTGGAGATCAAACCCTTGTCCAAGGTACCACTGGCAAATATGTTTTCACTAAGCAGAAACTTTTTAGTTCAATTAAGTCCCATTTATTTATTCTTCTCTTACTTCCTTTGCTCTAGGATATATATCAGTGAAAATATTGCTGCATGAGGTATTTAAAATTTTACTATGTTTTCCACTAGAATTTTTATTCAACATAATTTGGGAAGTTCTAGCCATGGCAATTAGACATAAATAAATAAATAAATAAAATCCAAATTGAAAAAGGGGAAGTAAAACCATTATTTTTGCAGATAACCATTATTTTTGCAGGAACAGACATGGTAGTGTACATAGTAAACCTTATAGAGTCCACCAAAAAACTACTTGGCCTAATAAGTGAATTTGACAAAATAGCAAGGTACAAAGTTAATATTCAGAAATCAAAGGCATTTCTGTATACCAGCAATGAAATATCAAAGATAGAAACTAGAAAAAACCTTGTTTACTATAGTCACAAGAAAAATAAAGCACTTAGGAATAAATTTAACCAAAAATGTAAAAGGCAGTCTTGGAAAACTATAGGACAGTGAAGAAGGAAATTAAGGAAGCTACAAATAAATGGAAGCATATACCATGTTTGTGGATGAGCAGAATTAGAATTAACATCATAAAAATGTCCATACTACCCAAAGCAATCTATAGATTCAATTCAATCCCTATTCAAATGTCAATGACATATTTCACAGACCTAGAACAAATATTCCAGAAATTGATATGAAACTAAAAATGACCCTGAATAGCCTCAGCAATCTTGAGAAAGATCAAAGGAGGAATCACAATACCTGATATCAAACTATATATTATAGGGCTACTATAATCAAAACAGTCGGGTGCAGGGATAAAATTATACATATAGATCAGTGGAACAGAATAGAGCCCAGAAATCAACCCACGTCTCTATGGTCAATTAATATTTGACAAGAGGGCTAGAAATATAAAATGGGGTAAAAATAGCTTCTTCCACAGATAGTTATAGGAGAACTGGACAGAGACATGCAAAAAAATGAAATTAGACCACCAATTCATATCATGCACCAGAATGAATTCAAAATGGACAAAAGACTTAACTGTAAGCCATGACACTAAACCATAATTCTGTGGCTCAAAGTTTCCGGTTTTGATTTGAAAGGCTAGGTTGTTGTTGTTGTTTTAATATTATAATACTACCATATTTTATCTTTCAGAACTAAATTGATTACTACACTTTTTTAGTATCTCTGGTGATTATGTTTACTATATTAAATCTGAGTTGGGAAACATATAAGCAGAATAACAATAAAATGCATATCAGTAATTCATTGAGGCAATGTTATTTACCATTTTTCTTATATACATAATACACATGAAATCAAGTGAGATATGCTAATTGCCATTTACAACCAGATACACCTGAGAAAAATAGCACTTGTGAAGACATTCATGCATGTGATACAAACCAGCTAAGCCTAAATTACAAGCAACATTGAAAATGTCCATTCCAGACAGACTCCCTTGGCATCTGACCCAAAAGTATGAAGACAAGTTAACGAAGGTAAAAAGGCCAGAAATAAGCTTCACTTATTTACAGACTACTCAAAATTAATCTTAACTTCTATCAATCTTATGAATTATTAACTTAATCTCTCTTAAACTTCATATAATGAACATGCCTAAAATAAGGTGAAAACACATTTATGCTATGGCAATCATATTACTGCTATAATTTTAAACTTAGATAATGACAGTGTAATTAAGGTACACTTTCTACATTTTCCAATAAAGTTTCAAAATAAATATTGAGTGAAGTTGAGAAGTATTATATCTAATGCTTCTCTTTGATATATCATTTGTCAGGACCATAAAGAAATTAGATAAAATTTATAGGGCTTATTCTTCACCTCAGTATGTTTATTTATAGGAGTCATAGTATTTCAGAGCTGAAAGGGGCTTTGACGATCATCTAGTGAAATTGTCGTTCTCCCTGAAGGAGGTTAAATGGTTTTAAAACTGTATAAATGTAAGCATCACATATTTATGTTTGGTAAAATAATGTTACTTTTGACTTATTCAATAAAATCACAGATTTTCCAGGGCAATCAACAGTTTCCACCATTATTTTTAAAGGCATTTTCTGAAAATAATTTGAACCCAGCATTAGTCTACAAAACTGTCAAGTCAGTAGCTTATTAACATATAAAAAGTTATTTAAAATTTTTTATTTATTATTTTTTAAAAAGAGGGGAAGGGAGAGAGGCAGAGAGGAAGAGGGACTTCATTGTATGGTTGCCTTTCACCTGCCTCCAGCTATGGACCTGGCTAAAGACCTATCTTGCATCCTGGTTATGTGCCCTGGCTAGGAATCAAACCAGTGACCTTTGAATTTGCAGGCCAGCACTTTATCCACTGTGTCACCTGCCAGGGCCCCTTATTAACATTTTGATGCTAAATTTAAGTATTTTAGATTGATATTTTAGACTGAGACACAATGAAATACATTAAAGGCATATTATTATTCCCCTTTTCTGAATTTTGTATTCTTTACAAAATTATGTTATGGCTAACATAATTTAAAATGTTTTTGTTTATGGTTTATTTTCCCCTTTTTAATCATCTCAAAAATATTAATAATACTGATATATTGGCAAGGCTGAGATATTATGTTTTTATTCAAAAGCACCTTGAAAATGAGGCGTGGACTAATGTATGAAATTTCTGATGCAAATTGGGGAAACCAAATAAAGCCAAAACATTCACATTAAAATTTTTTCTTTCTGTATAATACATATGCTGAATTCAGAACTGCTTAATTCTCAATTTTTTATCAGTTTACTACTTGATGTTTATATGTACTATTGGCCAAAAACAAAAAACAAAAATAAAAATGCATTTATACCTCGCCAAAAAAGTTTTATGAACAAAATTCAAAATGACTAATATTCCATTTTTAACATTAAAAGAAATATATATGTTTGGCTAAATAAGTGTTAGTGGATTTTAAAAATGATAAAGTCAATATAAGCCAACATTGTAATGAAATTTGGAATCAATTTAGGAAAGGGTTTAGTCTCACCAAGTTAAATGGGTTGATTAAGGAATCTCAGTTTTTGAAGCAAAACTTTAACTCTATTGATATTTGCTTTTTTTCCTATAAAAGAACCTTTAGTACAGCACTATACTGACCCTCACTGTTCCATTATAGAGTGATTCTCACAGGACATCTTTGCCAGATGCCAAAATTTCTCCACTACATGTTTATTATTAGAACAGTGGCATCACAGAACTTGTAATTCAAAATCATTTTTTTAGAACTTCAATTTTATTCTTAATTCAGAATGTTCTACTCCCTGTACCATAACCCTCATTGCAATTATTGATTTGGAAGCTGGAGGGTGTTTCTTTCAAGCATTTCCTCTCTGTTATAATGTTGGTACTGAGTCCCCCTGCCTCACTACAAAGCTCTCTCCATTGTTGGTGGTTGAGTCCTTTAGAGCAGATTGATCCCTTACTAAATAAAGTTGGGGCTCTGATCCAACTACCATGGTTCTTCTTATGCTTGTGTTTCATTCAGATAACAGATACCATATAGAGGTGGTTACAACAACAAATAACTACTTCACAGTTTAGGAGGCTTGGGAGCCCAAGTTCAAGGCAACTGGTTTGCAGACAGCTGCCTGATTGCTATGTTTTAATGAGGCCGAGGGAAATATATCACTTCTCAGGTTTCTTCTTATAAGGGCACTAATCCCATTCGTGAAGGCTCCAGTTTCAGGGCTAAATTCCTCCCCAAGGTTCATCTCCAAATAACATCACATTGAGGGTTAGGGGTTCAACATCTGAATTTTGTTGGACAAAAACAATCAGTCTATAGCAATTGGCTTCTTTCATTCGGTGTAGGCTTTCCCAGATAGAAAAATTATAGAAGGACCAAATGCCACCAGCACTTTTTGTGAAAATGTAACTCAGGAAATACATACATCACTGCCATGCCATGCTGGACACTGGAAATGTGCTGCTACTACTCACCTTGACCTTTCATATTCTCCATAATCATACTTTCCACTGATAAATTTTCCACTAATAACATATCACATAGCTACAGAGAAACTAACTTGCTGCTTAAGTGGGTGTTCAACCAAGAGAACAGGAAACAATGACCCTAACCTCTTGTTGCATTTATGTTTTTTGGTTTGGTACTAACACTGACTGTTGGGGTCGGGCAGCAGCATATGCAAGTGAAGGCAGTAGGGAGATCATTCTATAGGCTAATGCAGAATAATTTTTATAAAAACTAGTGATAAACTGCACTGCATATCCAATTCAAATATAACAGTAAATAAATTGAAAAAGTATGTGCATGTTACTCATATGAAAAATTGTCTAAACATTAAAACTATAAAAAATTACATATTCTAATAGCGTAAACTCACCATAACCTGGAGGAAATCTTTTCCATTTAACAAGCAAAACTAGCTCATATATGGATAAAGTAGGCCACTCTTCATAATATGGACATTTACGGATTAATTTCACTATTTGTTTATTTTCAAATTTTGTTTTTTCCTGGAAAACATTCATTATCAAATTTTATATTAAGTAATTTAAAAAGAGAAAAAAGGATAGCAGGTAAATTATTGTAAAATAAAAATAAAGGTTATGTGTTATAAAATATGATAAAATATATTAGATATTATAGGAGCATCATTCTATGACCACATAACCATATTGAAATTTTCATCTTCAGATACCCTGAAATTTTACTGTTTAGATGCTACTAAAATTGTATCTTTCCACCTTACATAATATTTTTAGATGCTATGTTATAGCATTTTGAAAAAACTTTGTCATAGTCAAGACTAAACACAAAAGTTGTAATTGATTGTATTAAATTAGTAATATTGATGTTTTGAAAATTTTTTAAAAAAAGCTTTTTTAAAGCCACTCTGAAACCAGGAATTTAGAAAGAAGTTGAACTTTGAGAAAGTCATCAACACCACCAATACTGAAATCATCATGTTGAAAGAAACCCTATTAGAGACCTGAATCATGAGTATGAAAGTTCCTCCAACCACTTCCCTTCCACATGAGCACCCAACCATGGCTTTATCAATACCACTCACAGCACGACTGGTCATTGACACAAGCTTCCTCTGCCAGCCAGGCAGGGAGAGTTAGGAAAGAGGACAAATTTGGATTTGAGTAAAAGAGAACAAATTGTTAAACTTGAAGTAAAAAACATAATGCAGAAGTAGGGGGTAGAATTAAGTTGTGATCACCTAGTCATATAGCTCTGAGTTATATATGAAACAGCATGTCAATCACACCCAAGTGTATTTTTTCCTAAGGTAGACTAAAGAGATGTAGAGGTCTGTTAGATTGTCCTGATATCCCTAATACATGATATGATGTGTACACCTTAAAACATATATTTGTTGAATTAATAAATTATAAATTCATTAAAAAAACAAAAGCCATAAAAATATACATGAAATAGTATATCCATAAAGATATGTTTTTTTCTACTTTAATTACCCATCATTATGAGAGGTTTAAGTGATGGGCAAAAATAAATCACATTTTAATGTTATTCAGGCCAAGTCAAGTTAAAAATAAGACAGACACAGAGAAGCAAAATTTCTATTGAATTTACATCCATATTGTGTTAATATATAAATTAGATTTGATCATACCGATTTTAACTTGGCATAATTCTTTGCAGAAATCTTAAGAATTTCACAATCTTCTTCTGTCACCACTGAGAACTCCTCTGGTTCTGATTGAACCTGAGCTGTAACTTCCAGAGTTCCAAAGGTGTTCCATGGTCTTAGCTATCAAAAAAACAAAGGCAATTTAAACTTCATTATCACTCATCAACATTAAAATCCCAGCAATATTAAAAATTAGACACTACACTATGTTGGAGTAGTGGTGAAGAAACAGACACTAGATGCATTTATGCTTCAGGAAAGGGGGTGTAAGTTAGAACTCACATATTAGAAAGCATTTTATCAGATGTTAAGATGCACACACATTCTGTAGCACAGAAATTGCACCCTTCGGCAATCTAGGAAAGGGGCAATCTAGGAAAGTCTACGAAGGAAAGGGATCTGAGCATCCTGAGTGTCCATGCTTTTTCTATCAATGTCACTACCCCAAAGCAAGAAAACATTCCATTTTTTACTATAAGTTACAATAACTTAGGATATTGTTCTGTGTGTTTTCTAAACATTAAGTTTTTGTAATACAATCATGTTAATGTAACCTATTCATTTTTTATTTCTGTGTGACTACTCTCAAATTACATATTCATTTTTTGTTGATGAGCATTTGTGTTGTCATCAGAATAATATAAACATTAGTATACATGTCTCTTGAGTGGATATATAACTACTCTAAAATGCATGCCTAAGGGTGCAATTTCTGTGTTACAGAATGTGTGTGCATCTTAACATCTGATACAATGCTTTCTAATATGTGAGTTCTAACTTACACCCCCTTTCCTGAAGCATAAATGCACCCAGTGTGTTCCTTCACCACTGCTCCAACATAGTGTAGTGTTTAATTTTTAATATTTTCTAATTTGGTAGTAAGTAATATTATTGCACTTTTTTCCTTCACATTTATTTTTAAATGTAAAAATTATTAACTGCCCTGGCTGGTAGCATAGTGGAAAGGTGCCAGTCTGCAAACCCAAAGGTGTCTGGTTTGATTCCCCAGCCAAGGTACATAACCAGGTTGCAAGCCAGATCTCAAGCCAGGTCCGTGGCTGGAGGCAGGTGAAAGGCAACCATACATTCATTGATGTTTCTCTCCCTCTCTACTTCTCTTCCTTCCTCTTTCTCTGGAGATAATAAAATCTTTTAATAAAATTATTAACTGCATATTTCCTAGATTGCTAGTGGTAGAGCAACTTTACTTTGCTAATTCTTTAATGCATAGTTTTTGTTCTCTACAAGATTTATTTATATGTTTAGTGTATTTTTCTTTTAGATTTGCAGATTGTTATGTATTCCAGATAGTAATCCTTTGCCATCTGTGTATGTTAAAAATATCTTCACCTAATGTGTGTCTGATTTTATTATTGAGGGTATAAAAAGATGAGCAAAAGTCTTGACTTGAAACAAAAATTCTTATACTTTTCTTCTATAATTATCCAGTTTTACAAGCTTTTGCTATCATGATATTATAAATTCTTCCACATATTCTAAAATATTTTAATTTATCCTATTTACAATTAAGTTTATGATCTCAATTGATGTTTATGTTCAATGTGAAGTAAACATGCAGTTTTAAATTTTCTATCTACATAGAAAACCAATTGCCTTGGTTCATGTTAATTCATCATCCCACTATGTTCCTTATTGTTCTTCATGACACCGTTTCACATAGAGTTTTCATGTGTTGGTCAAATTCTGGTTGCCAGTATGTTCATCCCTAAGCCACTATTTGGCTATAAAAACACTGTATTAATTATGTAGATTCAGTTTTAAGTCTTATACCTGGCAGAACAAGTGTCTCTGCCTCCAGTGTCTTTCAACAGTATCTGGACTATTCTTGGTCTTTTGTTCCTTAGCATAATTTTTAGAATCATCTTATCAAGTTCCACAGGGAAATTGCATGTTTTCATTGGAATTGTATGAAAGCTACAGGTCATTCAGGGAGACTTGTGTTAAAGTGTTGAAAGTTATAGTCCATAAACATAGTGCAAATATATGTAAGCCTTCTTCTCCTATATCTTTATTAAAAATGTAAAATGCTATCCAAAATTTATTGAAATATTTTTAAGTAACAACTTTGTGTAGCAATGTAAAGAATTTTTTAAATAATGATATTTCTAACTGAATATAACCTATGTATCTCTAAATTCTTTATTTTATTATCAAATCAACAATGTATGTATAAAACTTTTTTCACTTTTAGTCATTTCTCTAGTTTTTTCCATTTACAGAAGAGGTTAGCAAACTTTATGATAACAGACTGGAAAGCAAATATTCTCAGTTTTTAGGCCATATGGTCTCTGTCACAACTATTCACCTTTGCTATGTAGAGAAAAAACAAAACAAAACAGTATACAACAAATGGGATGTTATATCCTCATAAAATTTCATTTACAACAAAAAGCTATAGTCCGTATTTTGCCTGCCACACTCAGATCTAGAGCTTCATTCATGTTATCAAGTCCCCATAGTCTTTATTATTTCTTAAGTATTCAAATATATGTAGTCATCATGCCAGAATCTGTATGAAAATTATATTTAATATTTAACATACAAAAGTAATAGTAAGTTTTATATGATATATGGTATCATAAAAGATTATTGCTAAAATATAATTTTATATAATTTAGTTTTTTAAAATTAGACTATCCTAGAGTAACTCATCTGTTCCTTATAAATGTTTTTCATTTAATTTTCTTTGGCCTTGGAAATCAGCTTTCCAAGCTTGTGTTATTTATATGTTAAATGTAAGTAAACTATACTATGCAAAAATCTATTAAACTATTTTCTTAAAGATTTTACTTATTATTTTTAGAGAGAGGCGAAGGGAGAGAGGCAGAGGGAGAGAAACATCAATGTATGGTTGCCTTTCACCTGCCTCCAGCTATGGACCTGGCTGGAGATCTGGTTGGAGACCTGGCTTGCAACCTTGTTATGTACCCTGGCTGGGAATTCAACCAGTGACCTATGGGCTCCCAGGTCCAATGAGTTGATTCTTATCCACTGTGTCACCACCCAGGGCTTAAACTATTTTAATAGATTAAGGTACAAAGCTTGGGAATTTTGCTTATCTTGGTAAAATTTAATGAGCTGACTGTAAAGTCCTTTTGATTTATCACTCCACAAACAATAGAAGAAATAAATCTATTTTTGTTAGGTGAGATATTACTGTAAGTAAATATAAAGCAAAGTCTTTGGGAAAACAATTAGGTACCTGAGTTTATCTGGAAACTCTGTGTGTGAGTGTGTGTGTGTGTGTGTGTGTGTGTGTGTGTGTGTGTGTGTATTTATATGGTAGTAAAGTCTTAGTCATCTCTTTAAGGACTTTTCATTATCTAGAACCTACTAGAATGAAAGTTTACTAAACATCTTCTTACTGATTTTAAGTAATAGTTATCTCTCTATATTTTTTATTTAATTTTATTGTTATTATATTACATTCATTCTATTTTCCCCCAGTTCTGCCCCCTTCCTTACCCTCCCTATTCCCCCACAGTCAATCCCATTTGTTGTCCATGTCCATGGGTCATCCATGCTAGTTCCTTGACTAAACTGCTCCCCTTATTTGTCCCCTTCTTCCCACTCCCCCTCCTCCTTCCTTCTGCACACTGAATGTCTCTTCCTTGTAATCATATCTCTGGTTCTGTTTTGCTTGTTTGTTTTGTTCATTAGGCTCCTATAATGGGTAAAATAAAACAGTTTCTTAAAAATTCTTTGGAGAAATAACCACAGAAACTCATTTCTAGCACTATTTTTCATAGACACAGTTTTCATACAAATGACAAACTGAGAGAAGTGAATTTCAGTCATCATAGTTAATAAGGACACTAAGTATCTATAGATGGTCCCCAACTTACAATGAATAGTTAGACTTATGATTTGTTAAATTCACAGTGGTTCAAAAGCCATAATACATTCAGTGAAAACTGTACTTCAAGTTTTAATTTTTCCAAGATAGCATTATGTAGTATTTCACATGTCATGTTCCTGTGCAGAACCAATGAGATGATTCTGCCCAACTATAGGCTAATGTTGGTGTTCTGAGCATGTTCAAGGTAGGCTAAGCTAAGCTATGATGTTTGTATTAAATTCATTTTCAACTTATGATGGGTTTATAGGGGCATAACCACATTGTAACTGAAAAAGTACCTGTATAAACATTATTTGTCATTGAAGAAAGATATCAGGGATGAGTCTACTATATACCACCATGGTTTTTATCATAAAGTTTAGGTGATATCATACAATGAACAAGTATAAAAGGGTTCCCCTTAAATCAAGGACGTTCAGCCCCCATTCTCAATGAGGGCTTGGTACCCCAACATCAGCATCTGCTCCAAGGTCAAGACTATTTCTTATTTCTTTCTGTAACAAATACTAAGATGTTAAAAAATATCAGTGGAACTAAATTGGCCTTAAAAAATGCCAAAATATAGGTACTTTTAAATATTTTTAAAATTTAGATGTTAAAGTGGTAACTTTTATGATGGTCTATCTCAACTGAGAGAACTATGCAGAAAGTTTATGCATCTACCTTTGAAGATGGTATATGTTGATAGGATTCCGAAAAGCAGAGAAAGAATAAAAATATTAAATCCATGATTGAGAAGTAATAATATTAAAGAGGAGTAGCCTATCCTGAGACTCACTTAAAATGCTCTTGCCATTCTGTTTTTAGGTTGTTTTTTTTTTTAATTTTATTGTTGTCGTATTACATCCATCCCCTTTTTGCTCCCCTCTGTCCCACTCCCCATCCACCCATTCCCCACAAAGTCAATCTCACCTGTTGTCCATGTCCATGGTTCCTTTACGCTAGGTTCTTGTCTAAGCTGCTCCCCTTTCTTGCCTCTGCCTCCCCCCTCCCCCAAACCCATTTCCCCCTGACCACTGAAGGCCTATACCTTTTTTCATATACTTGGTTCTGTTTTGCTTGTTGTTAGTTTTATTCATTATTGTCCAGTAATAGGTGAGATCATATGATATGTCCCTGACTGCCTGGCTTATTTCACTAAGCATAATACTCTCCAGTTCCATCCATGTTGTTGCAAAGGGTACAAGTTCCTTCTTTCTTTCTGCTATATAGAATTGCATTGTGTAAATGTACCAAAGTTTTTTGATCCAACCATCCACTGATGGGCACTGAGGCTGTTTCCAGCACTTGGCTAGAGTAAATAGTGCTGCTATGAATATAGGTGTGCACAGGTTCCTATGAATTGGTGTTTCAGGATACTTTGGGTATAGTCCAAGTAGTGAAATTGCTGGATCAAAAGGCAGTTCCATTTTTAGTTTTTTAAGGAAACCCCATACTGTTTTCCACAGTGGCTGGACTAGCCTACATTCCCACCAACAGTGTATGAGGGTTCCCTTTGTCCCACATCCTCGCCAGCACTTGTTGTTTGTTGATTTGCCTATGATTGCCATTCTGACAGGTGTGAGGTGATATCTTATTGTGGTTTTAATTTGCATCTCTCTGATGACTAGTGATTTTGAGCATTGTTTCATATGCCTCTGGGCCCTTTGTATATCTTCCTCAGTGAGTTGTCTGTTCAGGTCCTTTGCCCATTTTTGAATTGGGCTGTCTGTCTCCCTGGTGTTGAGTCGCATTAGTTCTTTATATAGTTTGGAGATCAGACCCTTGTCTGAGGTATCATTGGCAATTATGTTTTCCCATACAGTTGGTTCCCTTTGAATTTTGCTGATATTATCTTTAGCTGAACAGAAACTTTTCAATTTGATATAGTCCCATTTGTTGATTCATTCTTTTATTTTCTTTGCCCTTGGTGAAGTATCAGTAAACATATTTTTGCATAGGATATCTGAAAGTTTACTGCCTATATTTTTCTCCAGGACCTTTATGGTGGCACTACTTATGTTTAAATCCTTTATCCATCTGGATTTTATTTTGGTGTATGGTGTAAGTAGGTGATCTAGTTTTATCTTTTTGCATGTTGCTGTCCAGTTCTCCCAACACCATTTGTTGAAGAGACTGTTTTGACTCCATTGGATGTTCCTTCCCCCTTTGTCAAATATTAGTTGACCATAGAGTCCTGGGTTAATTTCTGGGCTCTCTATTCTGTTCCATTGATCTATATGTCTATTCTTATGCCAGTATCATGCTGTTTTGATGACAGTAGCCTTGTAGTATTGTTTGAAGTCCGGTATTGTGATTCCTCCTACCTAGCTCTTCTTTCTAGAGATTCAGGTGGCTATTCGTGGACGTTTTGGGCTCCATATAAATTTTTGAAGTATTTTTTCTATTTCTGTGAAGTCTTTCATTGGTATTTTAATTGGGATTGCATTGAATATTTAGATTGCTTTGGGTAATATGGACATTTTAATGATGTTGATTCTTCCCATCCACGAACATGGTATATGCTTCCATTTACTTGTGTTTTCCTTGA
The DNA here is from genome assembly GCA_004026585.1 of Noctilio leporinus. Classification (NCBI taxonomy): domain Eukaryota; kingdom Metazoa; phylum Chordata; class Mammalia; order Chiroptera; family Noctilionidae; genus Noctilio; species Noctilio leporinus. The sequence continues at coordinate 840 of PVIW01005848.1, read as the reverse complement.
TTTCTTCCTTCATTGTTCTGTAGTTTTATTTTATTTTATTTTTTTAATGTTGTAATTTTTTTTAACCTTTAATTCTTTTTTTTCTTTTAATTTTATTGTTGTTGTATTACATCCATCCCTTTTTTCCTCCCCTCTGTCCCCCTCCCCACCCACCCTTCCCCTACAAAGTCAATCCCACCTGTTGTCCATGTCCATGGTTCCTTTATACTAGGTTCTTGTCTAAGCTGCTCCCCTTCTTTGCCTCTGCCTCCCCCCTCCCCCCTACCCCGTTCCCCCGACCACTGAAGGCCTATTCCTTGTATTCATACACTTGGTTCTGTTTTGCTTGTTGTTAGTTTTGCTCATTATTGTCCTGTAATGGTGAGAACATATGATACCTGTCCTTCACTGACTGGCTTGTTTCACTAAGCATAATATTCTCCAGTTCCATCCATGTTGTTGCAAAGGGAACAAGTTCCTTCTTTCTTTCTGCCATATAGAATTCCATTGTGTAAATGTACCAAAGTTTTTTGATCCAATCATCCACTGATGGGCACTAAGGCTGTTTCCAGCACCTGGCTATTGTAAATAGTGCCGCTATGAACATAGGTGTGCATAGGTTCTTATGAATTGGTGTCTCAGTCTTCTTTGGGTATAGTCCCAGTAGTGGAATTGCTGGATCAAAAGGCAGTTCCATTTTTAGTTTTTTAAGGAAACCCCATACTGTTTTCCACAGTGGCTGCACCAGCCTGCATTCCCACCAACAGTGTATGAGGGTTCCCTTTGCCCCGCATCCTCGCCAACACTTGTTTGTTGATTTGCTGATGATTGCCATTCTGACAGGTGTGAGGTGGTATCTTA